>SNQJ01S0183814.1:12926-31756 GCA_010110895.2 Picea sitchensis | reverse complement strand
ATACTAAAATCTTAAAGGATGGAGGGCCAGTCTCTGAGGGTTTAAGAGGCTAACCCACCGGGATACTGAACAAGTCTAATGGTAGTGGGTACTGGCCTGTGGTATGACTAGGTAAACCCGCTGGAGTACTGAACAGGTTTGCTTGCAGCGGGGCATTCTACCTAGCGAGGATGGTAATCTGCTAAAAAATAAATAATAAATTTAAACTTGTCGTGATGTACGACATTACTTGCAGACAAAGATGACATGAAGTATGTGTGGTTAAGCTAAGGTTAATGAATCTCATACACTTTCCATTGGGAATAACTCTAAGACTATCTTGAAACTCTCTTGCCTATCTCTTCTTATATATATATATATAGGATCTCTTATCCTATAGGTGGGGCCATCTTCTAACCGTCTCGTCAGACCAATCTGTGAAATTTTATCTTTACACTTGACATACTATAAATCTTCGGCTATTGGGGGATACTGACTGGTTTCCTATATTTTTGATTGTGAGGTGTCACAATACTTAGGTGTGGGGGAGGGGTTCATGAGTTGACAAATGATCATTGCCTAAAGAAGTAAATCTTTGTAAAAATTTTGTATTATTTTCATGATACAGGTTATTACATCAGCAATCATTTTATCTTGAAGTGCTAAACTCCCGTGTGCTATAAATTGTTGTATATGTCCTTAACATACCACTCTGTTGGTTTATTTTTTTTACAGGTTGTTCATTGTAGGTTTGAGATTACATTTTTGTTACGTGCTGTTCATTGTAGGTTTTACATTACATGTTCTATGCAAGTGGATTGAGTGAGCATGGTGGAAAAATCAACAACAATGGAACACTCTTAGCCTACCTCAACTCCTATTCACTATGTTCGTGGCCTCCAAGGAATCAATTGCCTCAGCCACAAAGATCCCAAGGGTTGGAGACCGTTGATTTAAATACCACCCGTTGCCAAGAGCAAGCTATAACATGGTTTCAAAACTGAATTTCAGAACATCTCTGGAGCTAAGGGATACTCCAAGGAGTGGATAAAAGAGGATTTAATCAACCTTCTCATAGTCATCACCAGATTGATTACACGCAAAGGTAGATATTTCGTCTTTAAAGCCTGTCAATTTTGATTATTCGCTCACTTTCAGTTCAATAAGCCATTGTAACTTTCCCTTTTACTTCTTAAAGAGTCTTGAGAAGATGTCTTCCCAAGTGAGAAAACGTGGGATGAGTTCATTTACCAATTTGCAAACCCTCATCTTCGGGGGCATTCCGAGAAGACTCTCGATCTAGGGACTGTTACTCCACCCAAACCCTCATGCTCAAGCTATTCCTTTACTGGACCAAAAGTCCAAGAAGCCTATTGCTAACCCCCCTCTAAAAATAGTAAAGACCAAGAAGCCTATTGCTAATTCATGGCATGAGGACGTGCCATATATTCGGTCTGGAGGGAGTTTCCTGAGCTAAAAATGCTAAGCATTGCCCATTTGTATAGCAAACCCATGAGAAGAGGAAGTAGGATTTTTGTCAAAATTCTGTCATACTGTCTTTTTACAAAGTCTTGGGATATTATATAAGTAGTTGTTTGTATTGGTATGCTAAATTATACACTGTTGACATCATTGTGTGTTTTATAAGCTACTGTGCGTTTTTATGTTTATGCTATAGAAGACTGCTTATACTTAACTACTCTTTGTGACAAATACAGAGTGATTACAACTGCTAAATACTTACTGTCATATCTATTCCAAGCTTATGAAAAGAGGATTAGTTGTTTGAATTGTTACATATTGATGACATGCAATAATAATTCTCCTGTTCACCATGCTTACTAGTACAAACCAAACCTTTTTTTAGTATCTGTCAGTTCTGTTAGTCACCAGTGATCAAATTTACTCTTTCATGTGATTAATAAGATTATTAGGTAAAATTGTTATATTTTCAAGATAAAATTCTCAAATACAATTTGACATATCTTAGTTGTAAAATTGTCATTGGTGTGTCTAGGTGTCAATACTACTCCCTCCACTCATCCAAGGTCATAACTGTTCATCATGGTCATATCATCATTCCTTGTCATAAATTTTCAAATGATTGTCTTAGTCAAAGTTCTACTTCAAAATTGGTTTCTGAATTAAGGAAGATGAATTTGACAAAAATGAAAGAGGTTTTGGTCAATAATAGACCGAGAAACAAAAACCTCCTTCATTTTATGCACATGTGTTATTGTTTGAGATAAATATCCCAAATACAGTCACTATAGGAGGGTTTCTACATATTTGGACAATTTGACTTCAAGTCAGTTTTTCATAGGTTTGGAGAAGGCATTTGCAGTGTTTGATGGTTCCATTGTGTAGAATAAATCATAAAATTTCCACCCATACCACTTTCAACCCAAAAATATTCTGGGAAGGCCTCCAACATCTCTATCAAAGAACACCCTGCACTTCTGCAAGTTTTTAGTAACCAACTTCAAGATGGGATTCTTAACAAATGGGAAAGTAATTTTGAAACATGGAGGAATTTTTTGTTCATAACATACCAAAATACAATAAACTCTCTCAGTTTTTGAATATACCTTATGGTTTGGGATATATTCTATCATCTTAGAGGCCTATGCTTTCAGAAAATAAAACACTTTGTTTTTCCTGTTTTAGTCATATTTTCTTTTTGTGTTTTCTTAACAACTGGAAGTGAATTTTTGAAAAACAAGAGAGGTTTTTATCAATGACATGTTAAAAAAAAATAAACTCTCTTATTTTCTAAATATAAGTTATGGTTTTGGATATATTCAATTCTCTTAGAGGCCTAGTTTTTTAGGAAATAAAACACTCTATTTTTCCTGTTTTAGTCATGTTTTCTTGGCGTGTTTTCCTAACAACTGAAAGTGATTTTTTGAAAACCAAGAGAGGTTTTTGTCAATCACATATTCAAAAACAAAAACCTCTCTCAGGGTTTACACAGGTTTTACTTTCTTGTATTTACAGGTGTCACTTTGATACCTATTTTTCACAAGTTCGCTAGGCCAGAATTGTTGCGCTTATGGGAAGTCACTTTTGGAACTAATTTTGTAGAGATAAAATTGTTGTTTTGCATGGTTTAAAGGGTCGAAGGTATAATATACATCTTAAGGCTTCCTCACATGTCAACGGTAGCCTCCAAAAACTCCAAACCCTCCAGTTTAAACTTAGAGAGCATGAAACATTGAGCTGTCATTTGTGCCATGATAACGTTGTCCTACAAGCCAAGATGAATTCTCTACAGCGTTAGGTTGATGATATTAACTTCCACCAATAATAGTCTCTAGATGCAATTGAAACACCACGAAAATCCTAAGTCAAAATCCCCCGGGAAAGAGGGAGAAGCTTCTAAAGCTAATCCACCCCTTCCTTCGCAAGTTTAGTCATAAAGGGCAATTTCTTTTTGTTTGCAATGGGACTTGCAAAATCTTAGGTGTTGGGGTAATGTTGGGCCCGAGATATGATCGCTTTTATGACAATTATTATGCACTTTTGCCACATGTACATATGTGTTTTTCATCTTTTGAAGGATCTTTTTGAAGAATTTCATGATAAAATGGTATGATCAACATAAGGTACGTGTAATTCATGTTTAATGATTGTATCAAGTATAATTCATCATGTTTTATGATTTCCAAGAGCTAATTCACATTTTTCTGGTGTTATAGGGCAAAAACGCACTACGTTTCTAGTTCCGACACTTGATCCGACACTCATTCCGGCACTCATTCCGACACTTGATCCGACACTCTGTCCAACACTTCGTATTGCACATAAATGGAAGGTGACTTGGCGGTTACGGTATTGGCGGCCAATGATGGGTGAATCGAGAACATGGGTTTTGTTCATCCTTATCCCCTTCATCTACTGAACTCTTGACAACTCAATTTTGGGTTGTTATGGTGGGTAATTATTGGCTTGCTCTGTTTCGACAGTTAGGGCACCATTAATGAAATTTTCCAATTTTAGAAGTGGTTCGAACCTCCTGTGATTGACCACTTGGTCTGTAAACATTATAAATACCACCGCGGTGGTCAGATAATTGTTAAGAAGTAGAAGAAGTCGTGTGTTAGAGCCAAAAATGATTTTGGCTCTGTTTTTGCATTTTTCAATTACCAGAATTGTATAAAACTGTGTTTCTGCGTTTTAATGGTGAATTCCTTTTGTTGAGCTCATGGTGTGCTTTTAGGGAGTGACCACGACTTGCTGGGGGGCCCACCAACAGTCTGGTAACTGTCTTTGTGTTGTTTATGTATTTCATAGATTAATTGTTCTCTTTATTTTCTGTACATGCATTTCTATTTTGTTAATTAGTTTGCTGTTATAATTTAATTTGCTTTGACTCTCTTTTGCAGGTTAGTATGATGAATTGTGTTAGCATGCATTAATCGCGTAGTTAGGAACGAATCTGCAGACTCCTAGACTAATCCCATGTGTAGTTAACTACTAGATTATGTTTTTATCTAAGATTTTAGAATAAAGTTTAAAACAGAGTTTTGAATAGCATAGAATAGCGTCTTAATTTGGGTTTTAATTGGCAAGGATTTGATGGATGGATAGGGTTAATTCTAGTTTTTAATGATAGATTGCTTATTTCAGTTTTAGATAGATCTTGCTTACTTAGTTGTTGATTAATGTAGTTGTTAGTTAATTTTTTAAATGACATGCTTTAATTTCTATTTTTAGTCATTTCTTTATTGCAGTTTGAATTGTGAGAGTAGATATAACATAGTTTTCAATTTATGTAATTTTCTTTCTAGAATTAAATTGCAATTGTATTTCTTAGTTAATGGTTGAGTTTAGGTATGAATTTTTCTGATGTAGTGTAGAAGTATAATGCTGATCTCGTTATGTTGTTGATGGGTCATATATGCAGGGTATCTAACACTGCTTTTGTCATGGCTAAACTCTCATTGGATTGTTTAATCCATACCTTTCACTTTTCCATTGAGATTAGTGTTGAGATTATACCATTGGAATTGTCCTTTGTTGTCAAGTGCCATCGAGATATCATTTGATGCCGGAGACATTCACACAACCACCAACATTATAATTGAATTGTTATAGGTTAAAAGATAGTTTTCTTGATTTCATAGGTTAAATATAGTTTCTTGTTTTCATAACTTAGGAAAAAGTTTTATTGTTGTTGTAGGATAGATAAACTTTGCTTTGATATATTAGATAGTAGTTTTCTCATTATAGATTAAGCATTAGTTGGTAGTTCTTCTTTTTTTCAATAAAATAGATTTCCTTTCATGCATTAGAATAGTTTTGCATTGAGAATTTAGTCCAGTTGCCTCTTAGATTTCCTTTCATGCATTAGAAATAGTTTTGCATTGAGCATTTAGTCCACTTGCCTCTTAGGCTAGATAGTTGTTCAATGAGAAATTTTACTTTGATTACTTGCAGTAGTTAGTTGCCTTTGCTTACTTGTATTTTGCTTTAGTAGGTTAGTTAGGTGCCTTTGCTTACTTGTATTTTTCTTTAGTAGGTTAGTTAGGTGTCTTTGCTTGCTTGTCTATTTGCTTTAATAGGTTAGATAGGTGTCTTTGCTTACTTGTTTATTTATTTCCTTTCATAGGGTAGTTGCTCATTGAATGTAGGTTGGCAAGTTAAAATAGTTTGCTTTTGTCATTTGCTTATTGATATGCTTAGATAGTTGTTTATTGCTTATTTCTGAACTAGTTTTCTTTACATAGGGTTTTACTTTCTTTCTTAGGAACTATCCATCGATCCTTGGCCCAAAAGTACTTAGGTTACCTAGTTTCAAGTTGCTTAGTAGGGTTTTCTCATTATATAGGTTTTGCTTGAGTAGATTAGCCTTAGATAGTTTCCTTCCTTAGTTAGACTATACTCATACCAGCCCTTCTACCTTTGGCATATATGTTACTACAACTCTAAGTTTACTTACCCCGGGTTGACAATTTAATTGAGGGTTTTTACTGTGTTTTTAGTGCATATATAACACCCATCAGTATGGTGATTTGGATAGATCAATAGTAGGTATATCAATCAAGCATATGCTGTTGGTTAGGTTGGATTTCATTTGGTCCTCATTGGTGGCTTTTCCATCATCAGATTCACAATTCATCTCTCTAATTTGGAACTTTGAAGGATACATGTTGTACACATTGAAGTTTGAGATCATAGTATCCTCATCTAAGTTTTTCAAGGTTAGAGATATATCAATGGTAATAATAACTTTATTATGCTCTTAAAATTTTTATCCTTTTCTTCATCTTCAATTCACATTATTTTTGCAGCCTCTAGGAATGGTTGGGATGGAGGGTAAAGTGTAATTTTTGTGGGATTAACAATTAGAAATGGTCATGCCACATGTTTTATAGCCAATGTAAGCATTAATTATTTCCAACCAAGGTCTTCCAAGAGTCAAAGGGTATCCTCCTAATCCAAATTTTGTTTGCAGGACCATAAAATGTATTGGGTATTCCTAACAATTTATTGATACTATAATGTTTCATATCATTCCTTCTAGCTTGATAGTAGATCTATTAGAATTTTGGAGGATGGCAAGAGTCTATATCAAGAGTATTTGGAGTTCTAATTTCTCTAAGATGTCCTTTGTCATGCCATTTATGGATTCTCCTATATCAATCAAGGTGTTCATTGTCAATTTATTAACAATATGAATATTCAATATAGAGCTACCTAGATCAAAATATTTAGGAAAAAGCACTTTCCCAAGCATGAGATTAGCAAGATGACCTATGACATGGCTAGTTTATGGATCTTTCCTTTTTCTTCCCATTTTCTTTAGGAAGATTTCCTTTAGAACCTTGATATAAATGGGAACATCCTTGATGACTTGATCAAGGGGATTTTAACACACATGTTCTTAAGTTCTCCTAGAAAGTCAAACTTATTCGGGTAATTAGATTAGGCTATTTTAACCTTTCCAGAAAAGGTGGGCCATATTTTGGTTTCTCATTTTCCTATTAAGGAGTGGGTCATTGCACTTGAATTTTAGGGATCTACAGTTGTTCTTCATTAATAGGTTCGGTGATGATTGGTGGCAAAGGGTTTTCTATGAAATTGCTTGAATGAAGTTGAAGTTTTTTACATTCAATGGATTATACAAAGTAAGTGTCATGAGTTACCATCTCACTGTTACATGCTTGTTTATTATTTTTATGTTTTGTGTAGGTTGTGTTAGCACCAGAAGTCACCTCTAGATTGTGGCAGAGGTAATCCCAATACCCATCAATTTTATGTCACAGGTTGGTTATAAGAGGGTCAAATGGGCACAGTCTCAAGAAAATATCGTCTTAGCTCAGAAAACTGGATTGGTATGCACAAGAAGGTGAGGTATTGGTTTAATTTCAGTTAGTAGGTTGTAGTAAGGGTGAGTAGGAGGAAGACTTTGGCGAGAAAATGTAGATTTCTGCTGAAGACATCAGGTCTTCCATCAGCCCAAGAGGAAAACTTAAACACAAGATCTTCTTGAATTCAAATATCAAAGGAACTGAAAGGAATTATAACATCACTATAATCAAAATTTCATTACAATACAGTCACAATAATTCAAGTGAATCAGTCAATCATGAACTCTTTCAGTATCGAAGGAAAACAAGAGGGAGCAAGAAAGATAACTGTCATTAAACAAGAAATCTCAGATTACAAAGCATAACTAGAGAACTAGAGTGTTCATTAAAACTTTACAAATCGGGAGCTTCGCTCTACCATCAACCATTACAAAATATAAAAACTGAGTATATATACTCGAAGCAACTTGCTCCCCACAGAAGCACGCTCTGGTCACTGTATTCAAGGCTTGGTGTCTGCATCTTCTTCTGTCAGGCGACACTTACATTCTTCTGTCAGACGCAAGATCATATCGGTTTGGGCTTCATGCGAAAATCCATGATAGGGAACTTTCGGCTGATAATCCTCCCTCCACAACCAGATTTTCCATGCTTTCCATTTATGTGGTTAAACGAGGTTTCAACCACCTTCCCTATTTTCATTAAATACTTTCATCGGGATCAGGGCGAGGCCTGACACCCATGAATGTTCCAGGTGATCTCACGGCTCCTTCAAGTCAACTATGGTGCCTCGAGGTCATGAAGATCTTTCTCTATGACCAAATCGAGCGCTTTGATCTTTTGCGCAACTCCTTTTCATTGCCACACGTGACCTCGAGCCACGACCTCGCGCTTATTCCATATGTTTGGGCTTTCACGTTTCGAGAGTCTTCACTCCCCTTGATTTCAAATGTTCTGATGCTTGATCCTGCGAAATGACCCATCTAGATCGACAGCTAGAACTTCTTTGGATTTGATGACCACGATCATTTTGGGACTTCACATGTCGCGAGTCTTCAAGACTCTACCCTCCTACTTTTCCCGACTCGCGAATCACGAAAAGCTGATCCATAGGTCCAGATCTCTCCTTTGATCAATGACTACGATCCTTGCTCCTTGACTGCTCCATCTCACAGAAACATGAAATGAAAATCTTGCGCAACGTGTCCTTCCCCATACCAATGGCTAGGATTGACCTTGTAATTTCAGACCTCTGTTTGACGCTAAACTTGGTGCAACTGTATGATCACGATCACCCGATGGCCGTAGATCCGATTTTCTTGATGGATCTCTGCCGCCAAAAGTTGATATTTCTCGCTTGCTTGATTTGAGTTGATATCATACTGCTTCAAGTGTTGCGCCTGGTTCTCACGAATGCGACCTGTGTAGTTTACTTGAATGACTTGCCGAGGGCTCGGGAAAACAAAAAGAATCAGTGACAGAGGCAAAGAGAGAGAAGTGATCGATTTTATGGAAAACAAAAAGGCTTATGGACGATACTTCTTAGGCAATCTGATAAGGAAAAACATGTCGATTAAATGGATGAAGGCAAACAAAAGAAAACTATAAGCCGAGAATAAAAAATGACAATCGGGTTTGCAAAAGGAGCAAGAATAGGCAAAATTACAGACCTTGGTGGAAACCACAACCCACAACCCACAAGACTTTGACAAGTTTATGTGCTAACATTGGCTCCACAGGGGATGGCATGCTCCCTGCGAGCTGCCATGAACGTGTATCTTTGATGCCTTTGCTTTGGGTTATGGATTCTCCTACTAAAACACAATCAACATAAATCATGAACGATATTTACAATGGTGGTACACCGATCATGACTTTAAACAATTTTTTTTTTTAGGAAGTGCCCATTTACTGGGCCATCGAAAAATTGATCACCGTCCAAATTCTGCAATCTTTAAGTGTTGTTTGAAAACGCTTTAGAAATATTGAAGGGACCTATCAAAAGTGCTTTAAATTTACCATGCTTGCCCTTGTCTTGTTTAGGCGTGTCCCATTTGAGTACTAGATATCCCAACTGGAAGTCCTCTTTTTTGACTTTCTTGTCGAAAGTCTGCTTAATTCTCTGCTGACGGCCATGCGCTCTATCCATCACCTACTCTCTAGTCTACTGGACTTCTACCATTTGATGAATTCTTCTGATCATATCCTCAGGCTCTCCTTGGTAGTCCTGAAAGAATTTTTCCACAGGCAGGGTGAGGTGAGAAGGAAAAATGACCTTAGTCCCATATACAAGTTGGAAATGAGAGATACCCAGGGACCTCTTTGTTGTCACTCTATCAGCTCATAGAGAAAATTTGAGCTTTGAGTCCCAGGCTTTCTTGTTGTCCTCTAACAGTCTTTTGATGATCTTTATCAGTCTTTTGTTAGAGGAATCTGCCAGTCCATTTCCTTGGGGATAGTAGGGGGTAGAGTGAATCAATGCAATTCCGAACTGCTCGTAAAACCTGATCAATGGTTCAACCTTGAAGGATGAGCATTATCAGTGACAATTCTGTTCGGACAACCAAACCTTGCCATAATATCTTCAAGAAAACCAATGATTACTTTATGAGAAGTGCTCCTTGTGGGGATAGCTTCTATCCACTTGGTGAAATAATCTGTTGCAGTTAAAATCCGTTTGTGCTGACCACTTGAAGCAGGATGAATTTCCCCAATAAATTCTAGGCCCCACTACTGAAAGGGTCATGAAGCTAGTACCGGCTTCAATGGCAGGGACTTGAGCTGTTGCTTCCCATAGAATTTATGACATTTGATACAGGCCTTGATTTTCGCATAGACGTCAGTGAATAGAGTAGGCCAGTAGTACCCAACCATGGGAATTTTGTAGGCAATGGTTTTCCAGAAGTGATGTCCCCCACATAGGTTGCTATGGAAATCCAACATGATCTTTTGGGGCTCTGGTGGGTCTAAACATCTCAGAAGCACTCCCAGAGAGTCTTTCCAATACAAAACTTGCTCAATAAGGAAATATTTAATTTCTTTGAGCTTAATAGCTCTTGCCTTGCTTTTTCCCATACCGTCAAGAGGCCTTAACTCTCACAAAAAATATATAATATCTTTATACCAGGTGCATCCTGCCAACGGAGGGCTGTCCTCAGGGTTGTTATCAGACAACTCATTTCGTTGATCTCTTGAGAAAGCATTGATGAATTTAACCCCCAAAGCTTTACAATTGGATTCAACCAACAACTTGGATAAACCTTTACCTTTAACTAGTTTGGTGGGTTTTATTTCTAGATCAAATTCAAGGATTTTGGCAATCCACTTGCTCCCTCGTCCATCTATGTCAGGATGGATGAGAATTTCCTTCACAGAATATGAAGGGACATATGTAATGACCCTTGAATGCATTACATAAACTCTGAAATCTTTGAGAGCCCTTACCAAGGCATAGACTTGTTTCTCCATGATGTCATATTTTTCCTCTACATCTCTTAGTGCTCTGCTGAAAAATGAAATAGGCTGCTCCAACCCTTCAACGTTTTTTTGCAATAAAACAACCGCCATTGTATCAAAAGAAGCAAAAGAAAAAATCATAAAATCCTTGGAGTAATCAGGACTTATCAGCACAGGTGCCTCAATCAATGCCTTTTTGATTTGGTTGAAGGATTTTCTGGGCTCAGCAGTCCATTTTACTTCATTCCCTTTTCTGAGCATGTCGGTGATGTGCTTTACCAATTCAGAAAAAAATGAAACAAACCTTATCAGAAAATTATTTTTTCCTAGGAAAGACTAAACCTCCTTCTTGGACTTGGGAAGTGACAAGGTGTTGGGCTCAAGATATGATCACTTTCATGACGGTTATTATACATTTTTGCCACATGTACATATGCATTTTTCATCCTTTAAAGGAGATTTTTGAAGAATTTCATGACAAAATGGTATGATCTCCATAAGGTACGTGTAATTCACGTTTAATGACTGAATCAAGTATAATTCATCATGTTTTATGATTTCTAAGAGCTAATTCACATTTTTTGGTGTTATTGGGCAAAAACGCACTATGTTTCTAGTACTGACACTTGATTTGACACTCGTTCCGACACTCGATCCGACACTCTGTCCAACACTTCGTATTGCACATAAATGGAAGGCGAGTTGGCGGTTATGGAATTGGCGGCCAATGACGGGAAAATCAGGAACGTGGGTTTTATTTATCCTTCCCCCCTCCAACTACTAAGCTCCAGACAACTCAATTTCAGTTGTCCAAAGAGGGCGATTATTGGCTTTCTCTGTTTTGTCAGTTAGGGCATCATTTATTGTAATTTGCCAAAATTAGAAGTGGTTTGACTGTCCTGTGGTCGACCACTTGGTCTATAAGCTTATAAATACCACTAGGATGGTTATATGACAGTTAACCAAGTAGCATAAGTATTAGAATTGTCAGAAAAATGATTTTACTCTGTTTTGAGTTTTTACATTGCCAGAATTATGCCAGAACTGCGTTTTTGGATTTTTATGGTGAATTCGGCGTGCTGAGTTCGTGGTGTGATTTTAGAGAGTGACCACGACTTGCTGGGGGGCCCACCAACAGTCTGGTAATTGTCTTTATGTCTGTTTTGCATTTTGTAATTTAAATTGCTCTTTCTATTTTCTGTATTTGCATATTTTTCTTGTGCTAACTAGTTTGTTGTAGCTTAATTGTTTTGCAGGTTAGATGTTGATACATATTAGCATGCATTGATTTTATAGACTAGGAAAATACTTGCAAGTCTCTCTCTCTATACTAACCCCATGTGCATTTAGATTTTTTTTTTTTATACTGTGGGAATCGACAACTTGCGGTTCACGTACTCGCGTGACACGGGGTCGATCCCCGTCGGCTACCACTATAACCCCAGGTGCAACCACCCAGCCCGCAAGAATGGCGCACGAGTAAATCCGGGTGAGAATCGAACATGAGACTTCATTTTACAAATTTCCTTCCATTTACACGACACTTGCCAATCCGTCTACACCCGTGTGGGCATGTGCATTTAGATGTTAGATCATGCTTAATTTATGATTTTATAGTCTAGTTTAAAACCAAGTTTAATTAGAATAGAGCAGAGTTTTTAATTTGGGTTTTCTTTAACAAGGATTGATGGATGGCTAGATTTAATTCTAGTTTTTAATCATAGCTTGCTTATTTTAGTTTTATATAGATTTCATTTAATTGGTTGTTGGTTAATGTAGATTGTTAATTTACTTTCATAGTTTAATTTCTGTTTTTAATTATTTCTTTATTGCAGTTTGAATGGTTAGAATAGACATAGTATAGTTTTGTTTTACGCATTTTCCTTTCCTAGAATTAAAATGCAATGAAATTTCTTAGTTAAATAATGATGATCTCGTTATGTTGTTGATGGTTTATACATGAATATGCAGGGTATTTAACATTATTTTTGTCATGGATAAATTCTCATTGGATTGTTTAATCCATACCTTTCATTTTTCCATTGATATTAGTATTGAGCTTATACCATTGGAATTGTCCTTTGTTGTCAAGTGCCATCGAGATATTATCCGACACCGAAGACATTCACACAACCACCAACATTATATTTGAATTTTCATAGGTTAAAGAATAGTTTCTTGTTTTCGTAGATTAAAGATAGTTTCTTGCTTTCATAGATTAGAATAAAGTTTTATTGCTGTTGTAGGGTAGATAGACTTTGTTTTGATAGATTAGATAGTAGTTTGCTTATCATAGATTAAGAATTAGTTGTTAATATTTCTTGCTTTCAATAGAATAGATTTCCTTTCATGCATTGCATTGAGCATTTAGTCCAGTTGCCTCTTAGATTTCCTTTCACGCATTAGAAATAGTTTTGCATTAAGCATTTAGTTCACTTGCCTCTTAGGCTAGATAGTTGTTCAATGAGAAGTTTTACTTGCAGAAGTTAGTTTCCTTTGCTTACTTGTCTTTTGCTTTAGTAGGTTAGTTAGGTGCCTTTGTTTACTTGTCTTTTGCTTTAGTAGGTTAGTTAGGTGTTTTCGCTTGTCTATTTGCTTTAATAGGTTAGATAAGTGCTTTTGCTTGCTTGTTTATTTATTTGCTTTCATAGGGTAGTTGCTTATTGAATGTAGGTTGGCAAGTTAAAATAATTTGCTTCTTTCATTTTCTTATTATGCTTAGTAGTTTTCTTTTGCTTATTGTTAAACTAGTTTTCTTTACATAGAGTTTTCATTTTCTTTCTTAGGAACTATCCATCGACCCTTGGCCCAAAAGTACTTAGGTTACCCATTTTCATTTTTCTTAGTAGGGTTTTCTCATTAGATAGCTTTGCTTGAGTAGATTAGCCTTAGATAGATGCCTTCCTTAGTTAGACTATACTCCTACTAGCCTTCTACCTTTGGCATATATTTTTCTACAACTCTAAGTTTACTTACCCCAGGTTGACAATTTAATTGAGGGTTTTTACTGTGTTTTTAGTGCATATAGAACACCCATCATTTTTGGCGCCGTTGCTGGGGAGTTGTCTCAAGGTAAGAACTAGTTAGGAATTAGATTATTTCTAGACCTTAGCATTAGTTTGGTGGCGGGGGAACTTTAAGACGAGAGGTAAGAACCTGCGCATCTGCTATAGCAGGTTCCCCCAAACCCAATAGTAGTTTTTGTTTGCTTTCATGAATATACCTAGGAATCAAATGGTAGCTTTTTCTTTTTGTTTTTGCTTTCTTTCATGAATAGGCCTAGAGACCCACAAGGTAGATACATTAAATCAAAATCAGACCTTTCAACCAAGGTTCCTTTTGATCTCTTTGGGGGAAGGAATGTTCCGCTTATAGAATCCACAGACCGATACTGAAAAACAGAAGCTAGCTCGAATCAAAGAGCTAAAATAGTCTCTGAAGAGACTAATACAGGGAGCACTATAGAACAAGAAATTGAAGCATCAATCATATTGGGATAGGATGCAAGAACACTTGAGTCTTCCACATAACCAAACAATACAACTTTTGCTTTTACACCACCACCAGGGGACCCTAACTTTAAAGATATCATAGATTCTGAACAGGTGAATCTTTTGTTTGGTAGGTCAACCAATGTGATTATCTCTCAAACTGACACATAAACTTTGGCACCAATAATCTCAACCGGCTCGAGTAGAGTCCCAGACATCCAACCAGTAGGAAGACCTTTCCATCAAAGAGAAACTTTGTTCTCTTTAAAGATAAAACCACTTAGGTACTCTCTTTTTGGAAACCAAGCCAATATGGATGATCAGGAAGACCATAACAATGTAAGACACAGAGAGGAAGAAGAAACTGGAAACCAAACCGAAACTACCTTTGGGTTTCTGATTTTAGACACCACTCCGAATGTCAACATGAAGAATATTCCTCTCTCAGCACTGCCTACCTTTTATGGTAAAAACAGTGAAGATCCAGACACCTTCCTATTTGAATTTGACATCTTGTGTAGGAATTACAACTACATACAAGATGACCATAAATTAAAATTCTTTCCTGCCACCCTCAAAGACTCTGCACTAAGATGGTTCATGGGGTTGGGAGAATCTAGTATTAGGTCTTGGGAAGCCATGAAAGACATATTTATCAAGAAGTACCAAGACTACTGCAAGACCAAAGAGTCTCGTAATGAAATTTTTAAAATCCAACAATTAAAAGATGAGACCCTCGAAGATTATATGGAAAGATTTAGTTATATCTCCCAGAAGTCAAAATACCATGACCTCCCAGAGGATGCAATTAGGGGCTCTTTTCCTTAAGGGAATTTCAGAAGAATATTTAGAGATTATTAACCTGATGGCATCATGTGACATCTCTCATAAACCATTTGCTAAAATATGTGAAATGTGTAAAATTACTCGAGGAGTAGAGAGAAAACAGAGAAGAATGTTTGGGACCCTTACAATAGAAACTTAAAACCAGTGAGTTTAGGTGGTATTACGAGAGCAAAGATAGGGAACCTTTTAGAAAACTTTAAGACTGACATCTTAAGCACAATAGGTTCCCATTTGGATACCCTTAAACTCAAAAAGAAACAGGAGGAGGAAAATGCAACAATGAGCATATATTGCCCAAGATGTAGGAGGAACCATTCCTCAAGGGAGTGCCCATTAGATAAAATTTCAGCTTGTGGCTTTTGTACAGAAGACCATGTGACTGAAAAATGTCCATAATTGCCAAGTTTATTAGCCATATATAGGAGTGGAGATCCCATGGAGTCTTCTTATGCACCCAGGAGGCCATGGCAACCTAGGAATCAACCCACATACTTGGATCTACAGTCTCAAGTTCCACCCTATTATCAATAACAACAACAGTGGAACTCACCGGGTTGGAAAAACTGGTCTACTCAATACCAACATACTTGGATTCAAGGATGGAGGGGAGGACACAACCAAGGAAACCCTCAAGCTCCACCTGTCCCTATGTCCAACCCTCCTTACTCTCAGTTCTCATCGAACACTCTGCAACTTTTGCTAGGTTTTATTCCACCACCCTTACCTCCTATTCCACAACAACAACCGCTACAATTTCAAAATGCAAGCTCCCCGAAACCGACACTATTACCGACACAACTAGTGCCGAACCCCAATAATAAGCCCCCTCAACCTCTTAACAATGTTCAGATGCAGGTCTTCCCAACATATGTTATTACTCCTGTTCCATTACAATAAATTCAACTAAGATCAGGAAAAGTTCTAGATAGGCAGAGACCTTCAATAGTCATCCAGGAAGAGGAAGAAGAAGAAACCACCAAACAACCCACGGATGACACTAGGTGGGAAGATGTTATTATCCCAAAGAATGAAGAAATCTTCACAAATTATGAAGGTCCCTCCTTATCCAGACCGATTGGTAATCGAGAAACCTACCACCCGACCAAAATTTGACATTTTGAATGAATTGAAAAATATTTGTGTCAAGATTCCCCTACTTCAAGACATTAAAGACATTCCAATCTATAGTAAGGTAGTCAAATAATTGTGTATTAAGTATCCAGGTAGGAAGAAAAAGGACCCTCCTACAATACATTTGGTAGGAGGGATTTCTGAGTACATATCAGAGCAACCAAAGCTAGCAAAATATGGGAATCTAGGAAACCTCGTAGTGACCATAACCATTAATGAGGTTTCCATTGGAAACACTCTTATAGATCTAGGGGAAGCCATCAATGTTATGACCGCTACTACCTTGGAACAATTACAGTTACAACCTCTTCTTCGACCTACCCCAATCATTTTGGAATTAACAAATAAAACTAGGGTTATACCTGAAGGGATTTAGATGATGTCATGATTACTTTAGCCTCATGGGAGTAACCCATAGATTTTCTTGTCAGTCATTCAAAGGATCTTGCCAGAGGCCATCCCATTATTTTGGGAATACCTTGGCTAGCCACAACCAATGCATTTATTGGCTGTAGAGAAGGAGAAATGACCATCTCGAATGGTCTCTCTATCCAGAAGCTCACCATTTACCCTCCAACTCAATCTATTATGGATAATATATGGTGGCTTGAATGTCCATAAGAGAACAAGGACTTGGAAGAACCCGTATTTCCTAGTGACCATGCAAGGGCACTTCAGGAGCATACACCAGAAAATGTGCTAAACCAGTTCATTTCTACTATCACATGTGTGGATTTTCCACAGTATTTTCCCCAATTTGAGTACATGTTTGGGGAAGAATTTCAAGAACAATTAGACCCATCCATTTTGTCTTCGACATATATTATTTTCGAAATAGATGAGTCTGCCATGTCTTATACTATGCCCTACGAGATTAATCCAGGGAAATGTTTACATATAAACTCCGGGCTAGATACAGACCAACATAAACAATTAGTAGATATCCTTGAAGAACAAACAAGAGCATTTGCCTGGGAATACACTGACATGAAGGGTATACACCCTGACACATGCATCCATCACATATATACCCAGGGAGAAGTGACACCTGTTAGGCAACCCTAGAGAAGGATGAACCCAACACTCAAAGATATAGTCAAGGAGGAGATTCAAAAGTTGCTAAATGTCGGATTTATCTATCCCATCTACGACAATAAGTGGGTATCCCTGCTTGTAGTGGCTCCAAAGAAAGTGACTGGGAAATGGAGAATTTGTGTTGATTTCCGGGAACTCAACAAAGCCACTCTGAAAGACTACTTTCCTCTCCCTTTCATTGACCAAGTTCTAGATACCTTGTCTGGAAAGAAGTATTTCTCCTTTATAGATGGGTACATTGGGTACAATAAGATTCCTATTGATCTAGGTGGATATCGGTGGCCACACACCTTTTCCGACTGGCTCAAAACTGTTTTCTGGCAATTTTGGCAATTTACTATTTTTAGCAGGTTTTAACTTCCGGGGCCATTTTGAGGGCCTAAATGAAGGTTTTTAGAGATCTAGGTTCTCAATTATATCTGAAGGAATATTGATCCCCAAAAATGAATCTCCTCGACGATACCTTTCCAACGAGCTATCACACGCCTAAAACAGAGATTGTATGCAAAAGTTACGACCCCGAGAAGTTGATGTACTCACTTACCCAAACGGGGCCCACATGACTTTTGGTGCTTCATCTCCCAGGGTTAGGTTTTTGGATGTCTAGGACTTTTGACATTCCTGTTTATTGTAAAAAGGTCTTCAGAGCCTCATTGTAATCATCTTCTTGCGAATGCGAGTAGCCGTCACATCTCTTCTCAGAGATAAGCTGCCACCATTCTAGTGAGTCCTTCACTCTGTATTTTTACAGTGTCTGTACATTTCTTTGATTAATAGAAATCATGTATTACTGTATATATATGTTTATGGTTGCATCTCTGATACATTTTTGTTATATTATTGAATATTTTCAATATCTCTGTGCATTTCTTTATTGTATCTCCACTCTCATTTCGTGCCGAAAATAATCCGGATCAGTGGTATCAGAGCAGGCTGCTCTTCATCGTTTTTCAGTGCATGTCCTCGACGAGGTCCGAGTATAGCAAGTTGGGTATCGGGCTTGTCTCTCTTGAGGACAATCGCTCTCGCACACCCAAGAAACCCTCAATGACGGAAGAAAAGAAAAACGATGGAGCAGACGATCCTATCAGTCTGTTGCTTGAGCAAGCTCTCACGCGACAGAGGGACGAAATGATGGAGAATTTTTCCCGCATCCTTCAACACCTGCCGATAGCATCAGGCACATCTTCATCAAGCGACCACTTTGGAGGCACCTCGCCTTTCAAGGTACATGTTAATTTTGATATTCCCGCATTTGAAAGTCAAATAGATGAAGATGCCCTAGATAAATGGTTAAATCTGCTAGAAGGTTATTTCTCTGTCCATAATTTTTCAGACAAGGAAAAGATCACCTTTGCACTCCTTAACGCTCTGCCCCATGTCAAACATTGGTGGGAAACTTACTGGGAGTAGAGTTCCACAGAGGAGTCTGGAATATATGGGGCCAAGCCCACTTGGGATTTTTTTGTGGATGCGGTAAAGGAACAATACTACCCTGTTGGCAACTATGAGGACCAAT
>SNQJ01S0183813.1:14574-30599 GCA_010110895.2 Picea sitchensis | reverse complement strand
GGATATAGGGGAGAATGGTTAGCGTAACGTTACGCTGCCGAATTGTGGTTTGACGGATTTTCTTGTGAGGAGTTGGGTGTAATCTCAGCTTTGTTGGAGTGGTAGCTCAGCCGTGGAGGCGAGCTGAGACGCTTGTCTATTTCTGGTTCTGGTGTGG
Organism: Picea sitchensis; assembly: GCA_010110895.2. Taxonomy (NCBI): domain Eukaryota; kingdom Viridiplantae; phylum Streptophyta; class Pinopsida; order Pinales; family Pinaceae; genus Picea; species Picea sitchensis. Next base: position 30,442 of record SNQJ01S0183813.1, on the reverse strand, counting down.
CCCCTTTGCGGCTCGGGGGGCGACGGGGGAAGCAGAGTACCCCACGCGTTTGGCTGGGAGGTACCGGTGAGCCTTCAGAGGTCGGCGAGCGGGAGCGGCACGGAGAGCGGACACGGCACGGAGCGCGGGACGTCTCCGAAGCGGCCGTGTGGCTAAGGTATGATTTAATTCTGGTAAAATTGCTTAGAATGGTTAGAGTTAATTTGTTTATCATCTGGCGAGTCCATTTAACCCAGCGTTTCATTTTATTCCTGTCGATTTCATTACCTTCCAGCAATGCGTTTGGGCGTTGGGTCTAGGTTCTAATGGATTATTGAGCTGCGTTTCACATTTGTTTTTTTTTGGGGGGGGCATATGACCACTGTGTAATTGGATCGTGTCGAGCTGCGTGTTTTATTTTATTTTTGGCATTTTTGCCACTGTGTAGTGGGCATTTCACCCCAAAATTTTCAGACATGCTTGTCTAAGTTTACTGTCATTAGTTGGTTGAGTCACTGTCCTTCGTTGGCGTCTCATGACGATCGGTTTACCATCTGGCACTCGTTGGCCTGGCTGTCTCTTTTTAAACCCTGGCATTTTGTTTTAGTTATGGCATGTGTCTTGATAATTTGTGATTTAAAGAATGCCTTGCGTGGATAACTGCTTGAAGAATACCTCTGCGTTGATAACTGTGACTGAAGATTTCCTTTGCGTACTATTTATTGGCATTTTCTCACCGTTGGCATCCGTTTATTGGCCTGTTTTTGTTTTCCCCTGCTCCTGGGTGTTGGCTCCTGTAGGATAGGCGTACTGCCTCTGTCACCTTTAGGCGTTTGCAGTTAATTTTGGTGTTGCCACCATTACCTTGTGCGTTGCAATAGATCGTGAGCGTTTTGCCACCTTAAACCTGGGCGTGTTGGGTACGAGCTTGGGGCGTTTTATTTAAGCTTGAGCGAATCTTCTGTGAGCGAGCTCCTGGTTCACAGTGGACTTTTCGGCGGTGGGAACCTCCTTGTAATATGCCATTCCTCGTTGTGTGTGTCTGTCCTTCCATTTTTTTATTAGACCAGCAATTCGTTCTCCACGATCAAGCTTCTCGTTTTTAACAATGAGCGAATCGTTACTGCACAGACTACTTGAACGAAACCCCGCAGTGTTGAAAAGGCCCTTCGTGTTTACTGTACAGGCTTTTCGTTGAGTGATTTGGCTACACGAGTTAACCCCGAAGCCACTCTGTCTGCGTTTTCTTTTATCTGAATGGGCAACCTGTATTGCGTTTTCTGTCTGAACCTTAATTCGTTTAATGGTTAGTCCGAAAGAATGGTTGTTGTAGCTACGGTGGCGTTTGCTTTCTGGACGTGCCAGGATGTGCTGAATGCGCCCTATGGTCCTTGATGACAACCTTAATTGCAAGTCGATGCTGCCCATGACCATGAAGGAGCTGTAGTAACTATGTTTCGGAACGTTGCTGTCTCTCGACCGGGACAATAAATTCAATGACCACATCAGTTCTTTATGAAACTGAATATTAACCTTCCGTAGTTGAACCGCTCCGTTTTTGGGTTTTCCTTCTACCACCCGATTGGTATGCCTACATTCTCGGGAGTTAGCGCAAGCACCGAACCCGTGATGACTCATGCGTAATGGGAGTGTTTTACTATAGATTGTTGACAGATGGTTCAGCTTTTTGTTTTCACGAGTTTACAATAAATAGAAAGGAGGTTAACCTTTATGGTATGTCTTATATTTAAAAATTACCGTTCTGTTTATTGGGATTCGCCTCAAATTATGGCACATGATCTGGGCACTAACTTCCCACACAACTTATGCTGGATGTTGGGTTTGCCGCCTGGCTGCTTTTATTTAAAACCAAATACAGAAAACGCCCTTCAATTTGAGTAACTGGGACTGCCAATCCCTAGCCTCACGGCTTGCCTTAGTGGCTTGCCCTTGATTGGTTAAAGGTCACTTATCTTGAATTATTAAAACATGCAGAAGGAGGTAAATCCTTTAATAACTTAAATATTGTTATTTTCTTTTAAATGACCTTTTAAATGTTGTGATGTTCTTTTAAATGTGTCATTAAATATTGTTATGTTTACCCTATTGATGTGTTATGTACAACTTAGGGACCCTTAATCTAATGGATAGGAGGTAAATCCTTTAATAACTTAAATATTGTTATTTTCTTTTAAATGACCTTTTAAATGTTGTTATGTTCTTTTAAATGTGTCATTTAAATATTGTTATGTTTACACTATTGATGTGTTATGTACAACTTAGGGACCCTTAAGCTAATGGATAGGAGGTAAATCCTTTAATAACTTAAATATTGTTATTTTCTTTTAAATGACCTTTTAAATGTTGTTATGTTCTTTTAAATGTGTCATTTAAATATTGTTATGTTTACACTATTGATATGTTATGTACAACTTAGGGACCCTTACGCTAATGGATAGGAGGTAAACCTTTTAAATAACTTAACTATTGTTAGGTTCTCTAAATATTCCCTTAATTGTTGTTTTAATGGAGGTTGTATTATTATTGACATGATGTTTGGTGTTGTTTTTTTATTGACCTTAGGGACCAATAATTAGATATGATGATTGTCCTTTTAAATATTGATGTTTAGATGTGACCTCTTGAAGATCTCATCTTCATATAGGGCCCCTTTTTAAATGCGGTTTCTTTTTAATAATGTCACTTAAGGTAATGTATTGGTTGTATCTYGTCATTGTAAATAGGATAGTTTCAATAATGTCATTTRAATGTATGATAAGGGTTATATCTTGTCAGTTTAAATAGGATGGTTGATAGATCCAAATGCTGATAATTTTAACTTAGGTGAAGGTAAATGTTGTGGCAAACTAATGTCAAGGAATTAATTGATATAGATTCGCAATGGTAATGTATTGATGAAATAGGAGATTGTGTTTTCTTACCTTATAAACCAGATGGCAAGATTAGAGTTGAAGCATACGATTATTATTATTCAATGTTGTTGTAATTAGAGAAGAAAGGATATGGTTATCTTGTTGCGATGTCGGTGTAGTCTCTTGACATCGTTGAGACATCCTCAGTGGAATGCCCGGATTCTTATGCATTAATGTACTCGGAGTTTGTAATGAGGTTTGTTGTTCATTTAAGTAATATTAGAATTGGGTTGTGATCGGAGTCCTCTTATCACGCGCCATCCGTAAGGGGCGTATTGTTCTTCACTTTTACGCTGTTCTTGCTTATATTCAGTTAGTTGCTTAGTGTGTTGTGTCGGGCGGGATGTAGACACCTCCATGTTCCTCAGAACAGTCGCCAGCCCTGAGACCTTAAATGGTTAAAGACGATGGGAACCTGGGCTTGAGCGTTGCTTATGTGTCTTGGAGGTCCTAACCATTGCAGGGTAGGACGGGCGGGAGGTCAGTCATATTTGGAGGTCAGTTTACTTTTGTCGTGGTTGCGTCTTGATTGGTCGTCAAGTGGCGACATAGAGTCAAGTGTGTTGTTACTTCTACACGTGCGCACACACCTTAAACACAAAAATTTTGCACCTGTTACTAGCACGGTTGTCGTAATGACGCAGTTCGTTACATTAAGAGCAGAGGATTCATTCATATGCGTCAAGTGTATGCATTGTTTCTATTCATTCATAAAAATTCTAAAACATATTTCTTCTCTTGCAATCCCCATTTGGCTCTTATATCAGAGCATTGCCCCTTCATTGAAACCAATTGTATGCTTGACTGATCAAATCAACTTCTTCTCATAATTACAAACAATAAAGCATTTAATAAATAACTCCTTCAGATTTAGGATTGTCTGCCCTCTTTGCTTAAGCCACAACATGTGACCATCTTGTCACATTGTTAGCTCTACCTTGATGCTCCTGCATCACTCTAAGTAGGACCCAGATCAAACAGGTAGATCTTTGATATGGTGATGATGTTAAGGGGTGCAGACTGTGGGATCCTACTACCCACAAAATCATCATGGACATAGATGCAGTGTTTGATGAATCTCCTTTTATAAAATCAAACATAGTAAAAGATGAAAGGTTCAAAGCATGGCTTGTAGCAGAAAGGTATTTGGAAGGTATTGATTTCCATGAAACTCTCTCACTAGTTGTTAAAAGCTTGTTTCTATTCATGTTGTGTTAGCACTGGTTGTGATAGTACAGCTAGATGTTAAAACAATTTTGCATGGAGTTTTTTCAATAAGGGGATGTATATGGAACAACCAGAATGGTAAGTTCAGAATTGCAACAAAAAATTTGTTTGCAAACTCAAAAACCATTGTATGGCCTGAAGCATACAAGATGTTTGATTCCTTCATGGTGAGCCAAATTTTACAAGAAGTGAGTATAACCATTGTGTTTATGGTATATTCATTATCTTGGTGTTATATGTTATGCTTGTTGTAAGCACAAGCATGGTTGAGATCAATAGGTTGGCTCAGTTGGTTAGGACGTTTGTTATGAAGGATCTGGGAGCAGCAAAATAAATCTTGGGCATGGAATACACAGACAGGAAATATGGTAAGCTTGGTTATCACAACAGAAGTATGTGGTGAAGATGCTCAGGAAATTTGGTATGAATTATGTGAAACCGGTAAAATCCCTTTGGCTTTCCATTGTAAGTTCTCTTTAGGTTTATGTCCTAACTGATGAAGGTTCTCTTTAGGTTTATGTCCTAACTGATGAAGAAAAAAAGGGTTATATTGCTCGAGTATTATATGCTAGTAGGAAGATTGATGATTGTGATGGTAAATGGTCAACATTTCACATGTAGTTGGTGTTGTCAATAGACACATGGCAAAACCAGGTGAAGAGCATGGAAATGGGTGCTTCAAACACAGAAGCACAAGTATCACCTATAGTGGTTGCAGTGATTTAGTTCGTGGTTATGATTCATGAGATTTGGACAAGAGGAGATCTACCTCAGGTTATGTATTGAAATAATGCCAGGATCTATTGGGTAAGTTTGGACAGGTATAGGATGTGGTCTTCCATGGTGGTCAAAGTGTTGTGCATTTGACTAACAGTCCAGCGTATCAAAATGGGACGAGTGTATTGGTTTATAAGACAAGTTTATGATGGAGGCAGAATGGTCTATGTACTAGAGTGAATTGTGCAGGCATGTTCACGTAACAGTACTATTAGAGAAGTTGCGGAGCTGTGATGGTGGTTGGCTTCTCTTTGCTTGCAGAAAGGTGATGAATTAATTAAGGGCATGATATATTAGGTAAATTGTTGTCAAGGTGGAGATTGTTGAAATATGACAACGAATTTGCTCATGCGCTCACATGCACATGCATTTCACCTAAATTATGAATGTGCATGCATGCACTCTTTTGTGAAGAGATTGTGTAACTAGTGGATCTAATTATAATCAGTTAGTATAATCAGTTGTTTGAGAGATGTTATATATACGAGCATACCCATAGAGGTGAGAGTGCAATGTGTGTAGAGTGTGTGAACAAGACACAATACTATTGTGCAGTGTGTATGTGGGAAGAGGATGGTTGTATTCTCCCTTGAATTGAATAATAAGAATACCAATTATCATTGCCCGTGGTTTTTTCCAGCATTGGGTTTCCACATAAATCACTATGTCAATTGTGTGATTGATGTTCTCCGTTTAATCTTGTTTGTTGATGTTGTGGTTTTTTATGCTCTATTTTGCTTCTGCTGCCTAACAGAAATCACCCAAACAAATACAATATTTTAGAATTAACCATTGGTATAACTACATATAAATCAGGTATTAAACCAATATTTGAATTTACGAGGACTGTGAACAAGGAACAAAAGCTAAATAATTGAACAAGATGAAAATTGTTCAGATTATTCTCATCCCCTGAGATGATCAATGCATAAGAGTTTGTGAATTAAAATTGATAGTTCATAACAGTTAAAAATATATATTTTTGCTTAAGTACAATTGAAAAAATATATCTTAGTATAACAGTTTTATTTCATAAATGGTTATTTATATTCCCGGAATCATTAAAATAAAATATTATAATTATATCATAATAATAATAATAATAATGATCTATTTTTAAGGTCACAGCCAAGCTAGCACACCAAATTGGTGTATGAGACCCCCTTATTTGTGGGACAAGGGACCCCTCTCGGCCCAGCGATTTGACCGATAAAGTCTACGAAGGTATACATACCCTACCCCCCTCTGGATTTGAATCTATGACCTCTTAAGAGGAAACACATGTTTTTAACCATTAAGCCCACTCAAACTGTATGAACATAATAACTGCACGTATCGTCACATATCAGTCTACAAATACAACAAACATTTTTACAACAAACATTTTCCTGTATAAACATGATATTACATTTATTACACACAAAAACATGATATTGCATTTATTACGCATCAATCTACAAATACAACAAACATTTTCCACGATATTGCCTTCATTACAACCCATTAACGTTCAACGTTTATTAAAAAACAAACCACACACAGACCATGCTTAAAAAAACAAATTAAAAAAGAAACCACGAAAGAGGCATGAAATGGCTTTCAGTTAATAGTACTTAAAGCCACAGCAACAGTGCAGAAAGCATAACATTGGCAGCATTACCAACAACTTCTTACTTACAGATTCAAGGGAAATTGATGGCAGCAGAGATGAATGAAATCATTGCTGGTAAGGTACTCAATGGCCATTGTCCCAAACTCTGAGGACGATATAATTGACTTTTGGCCGGGCCTGAAATAACTTCCTTTTCCACTTCATCCAATGGGTTTGTCTGGACTCTTCCGCACCTGTTTTGAGGACCACCACATCAGCTATGTCATTATTATGATATACCAGTTTTTTAAGTCTTACCATGTTTAAAAAGAAACAAAGTTCATATAGAAAAGAGTGAGAGATTTGAGTGCACTCTGATATTGTAAAAAACATGAAAAAAAATAATGATGAAATGTGAGTGCATTTTGATATTGTGAAAAATATGTAAAAACAGTAATATGTTTGTTTGAAAAAAAAAATATGTAAAACAAATTTGAGTGCACTTTGATATGTAAAAACAGTAATATGTAATATGTTTGTTTGAAAAAAAAATATGTAAAACAAAATTGGGTGAATTTTGATATTGTAAAAAAATTAATAATAATAATATAAAAGGAGTGATATGTTTTGTTTTTTTAAGTATAAGATGTGTTATGTGAAGGTTTATAGATTAAAATTAAAGGTAACTTGATATTAGTGATATAAAAATGAAAATTGCAAAACAACCTACTTTCAATTACTATTATATAGATATAATAAAAAAAATGAGTATAGATTAGATGGATAGGTTTTGTTTTTTTTTTTATGTCTCTGTGTTATGTCAATGAGTATCACATCTCTAGCCCCCTTCATAATAGTTGATGGTTTTTACTAATTAAATTGTCTTTTATGGAAGGGAGCAGCCAATAAAGGATGATTATGTCAATTTGGGTGGATTCAAACCAAGGAGGGGGCAATATTAATATCCCACTTTCACCAATAGGACAAATTCCTTTTGATGATCTAGTGATGATCTAAGGTTAAGATGGATATTAATGTAGAAATGTTGTTTCATGTTATTACATTTCATTGGTTTTAGTCTTGGTAAAAAGAGCTATATTTTCCTTACATCCACCCAAACACTTTTAGTGTGCAAAGGTTAGAGGTCATATGTGTTCTTTTAGCATAAATATTAGCAATCTTCAACCACCAAATTTGATGGACTACTTTTAGCATAAATATTGGCAATCATCAACCTCCAAATTCAATCCTACAATATTTTAAAATGTTACCCATAGAACAATTATGGAGGAGGTTAGTGGACCATATCTAGGATATAGTTGGACTTAAGTCATGCTGTCATTGCTTGCACTTTCATCTTGGGTACTTTAGGGTTTACTCTCACCTATGAAGGATGGAGATAGAGCATCGCATACCTCATGATCAACTTATATCTAAGTCATGTAACATGGAGCCTACAATAGAAGACAATATTTTTTTCTCTTGTTTGACCTATTGTGAGATTTCCGGTACATGTTATTGTTGATATATATGTAAGTTATGTAACAAAGATCTAAATTAGAAGAACACTTCATTTTCTATTGATCTACTTATTATGAGATTTGTGGTACATGTTATTGTTTATCATATATGTAATTTCTATAACAATGACTTAATCATTTTCTTATTGAGATTTGTGACATGTATTATTATTTATTTTGATTTTAGTGCTTTGAGATTATAATTCATTATGAAGATTAAGGTGTATTTCCCTTTTCATTAAAGAGTTTACATCGTTTTGAAAGAAGTTGTTGCAGACCCCACATTGATTCCATTAAGAAGAGGCATATAAATCATGTTAACTTCAAAAGAAACAGTTTTTGTCTAAATTTCTTTACTACACTACAAAATCTAGATTTGCTTATAATACAATTTCATTATAGTGTAGTACTCATTTTTTCCTGACCTTGAATTTTAAGGGAAATCACTATTTCCATCTTTCCTCATAAATTTGATTCAAGTAATATGATGTGGATTTTTTTGTCCACATCTTTGTTCAACACCCAAGTAAATATACTTACATTCCTCTTTTTTAAGTAGTATGTACGTGGATTTTTTTATCCACATCTTTGTTCAACTTCTTATTAACCCAAGTAACTATACTTGCATTCCTCTTTTTAAGTCACTTTGGACATCTTGTTTCCCTTTTATATCTTATTTTTTGAATTATGTTTCAATATTTTAGTTTACAATAAAACCAAATTAATATCTCACGGATTTCATTTTAAGAATGAAATGTAAACAAATAGAAAATGGGATAAAAATTGATTACCATGTCATTTTATTTTAAAATTATAATAAAAAATATCCAAATTAATTATTTAACTATAGAATTTTATAAAGTCTTAAGTTAATTATTTAGTGTTTATAAAATATATATGATAAGACTAATAAACTTCATTTTATTTTAAAATTATAATAAAAATATCTAAATAAATTAATTATTTAACTATAGAACTTTATAATGTATTAAGTTAATTGTGTAATTATTTAGTGTTTAAAAATATATATATGATAAGATTAATAAACTTTTATATAAAAGTGTGTCATTTAATTATAATAAATTTGGTATAGTTTTCTCGTCCACCTTCATTATTTGGTTGATTATTTATAATTTTCTTATTTTATGACGAAATCAAAGTTTGAGGGTATGAATGAGGTAAATTGACCTCCTCTTATTCTACTATTTTTCGTGTTTTTTTTGTAAGTAAATATTGTATTACCTCATAGATTTGAAAAAACATATACATATGGGGATCTTGTGGTCTGTTCTGACAAAAATGGAAACCAAAACTAGACCCGGGCTCTGAAAAGAGGTCCATGACCTGAGTTGTTGTCATAGCAAAGTTAAACAAAAGTCTTGATAAACAAGGAGGGCATCGTCTGATACTATATTGTCATAACATTAGCAAAAGGATAAATGTAAAACTATCATACATTAGAAGCACTTGGATCTCCATCAGTCAAGGAAGATCTGGGTGGAACTAGAGTGAAAGTGTAAGGCTGGTAGCAAGTGGGGCATCATCTTTTTCCAACTCGCTTGAGAGCGAGTCAAAGAACATGTCCAATCGGCGGGGAAGAGTTTCATGTCGATGTAGCTGGTTTGCGACGTCCCTTCTCATTTCAAAAATGAGATTCAAATGCTTTGTAGAGAAACTTTGTTGCATGGGTTGCTCAGGCTCCGTGTCCTCCAACTATGAAGCCATTATGTGCATGTCCATATTTTCCTAGGTCCCTTCTCCCATTGGAGCTTGAGGTGACTCTTCCAGAATAGGGCATCCACGAAAATCCTCATGTTGCAGGGTAGGGGGAAGGAAGGGTTATGTGTTTGCACTGTAAAAATTGTCGCAAGAACATCCATTGACGGGAATTGGATCGGAGGGATTTCCTCCTCCACTAGGACAGGGCCACTGTCATAGGCTACCAAATTTTGAGTTGTGGAGGGAGATGCAACATCCTACAGAGTCGGGGGCTGAGACAGAGTAAGCGGAGGGTTAGGGTTAGTTCTTCACGAAATGAAGTCACTATAGGTCGGACCTCATTTCGGATTTCCAAACTCTATGGGCATGTTGATCATGAGGGTATGGAGGAGAGATAACAGAGTAGTAGAGGAGACTTGAGAGATGGAGCACTGGAGTGGTTTTGTGAGAGTCGGAACAACCTTGGACATAGCCAACGCAGAAGAGGCAGAGCTATCACTAAGTAGAGACATGACAATAGAGCCTGTTTCGTCCATTGTAAAGACCTTGGAGCATGATTGAATGAGAACCTGCAGCCAAGTACTAGAACTAATGGCATCCAACACCATTTTGAACCTGCATATTAATTTTCATCTACGAAACAATCCTCCAACCATCGCTTCAGCAATTAAGAATGGAATTGGGACGAAGTGAAGGAGGAGGGTGGTGGCGGCTTGCATGTTGTCCATGTGGCACCCCATATGGGGAGGGGAAGTCTTTCTGGAATAAATCGAGACACTGCAAGAGAAGAGAAGGAGTTGGGAGTAGAGTTGTGTCAATGGAGAGATCATTCCCCTCTAAGGATACTCCTTCATTAGCTAGTTTGTCTGTGATTTTGTTTCCCTCTTGTCGGATATGGGAAGGGATTAGGGTGAGCGAGGGGTGTAAGAGAGAATGAAATACTTCTAATGTGCTTAGGTGATCCAAGTGAATATCGGTGGCCACCCACCTTTTCAACCGGGTCAAAACAATTTTCTGGCAATTTTGGTAATTTACTATTTTTGGTAGTTTTTTGGGTCTTGAACTTCCGAAGCCGTTTTGAGGCCCTAAACGACATTTTTTGGGCATGGTCAGGTCCAAATATAATGACATGACATTTTCTGCCAACTAATGTAGTCCTCGGATAGATATTTCTAACGAGATATCATATGCATCAAACGGAGATAGTATGCCAAAGTTATGACCTCGGGAAATTGATGTACCAATTTACCTCGACGGGGCCCACATGACTTTTGGCGCTTCATCTCCTAGGGTTAGGTTTTTGGATGTCTAGGGTTTTTGACATTTTTGTTTATTATAAAAGGGCCTTCAGAGCCTCATGGTAATCATATTCTTGTGAATGAGCACAACCATCACATCTCTTCTCAGAGATAAGCCGCCGCCATTCTAGCAAGCTTGTTNAAAACCAGTTTTATTGTATCTTTGTTATTCTATGTTAAACATCTGTTAATAATTTGTAGTCATTTCATCCTGCTCATAAAATCCGGATCATTAGGAGGCTCCAACTCGGGGAGATTTTTGCAGGGTTGGATCCATTGATGATTTTTTAGGTCAGGTAGATGATTACCTATGAGTCTCCTTCTATAATCATCTTATTTAATCCTATACTTGAGGCCATCTAAATTCCACGAATAAGGCCCCGTAGCTCAAAAAAATTATTAGAGTCAAAACCTAGGCTTCCTGCTAGGATATGGATGAATCTTCCATTGTTATCTTTGATTACCACCCCAAAACCTGATGGTCCCGGATTTCCTTTGGATGCACCGTCAAAGTTTAGTTTAAAAAAAGCAGGGTGAGGACTCTGCTAGGATTTGGGACTGGAGATGTGCATGGGTTTGGGGTTAAGATTGAGAGGACATTGAGGTGGAGAAATATTTAAGTGCCATTGATCAAGGATGATGTGTTCATTGGGATTGAACGAGAAATCTTCTTGGGTCCAATGTTGGGAACAAACAGTCTCTTGGATGCAGTCCAAGATCTTGGACCAGATGACGGGGGGTGGCAAAGGTTTGGTATGGAAGACTCTTTTGTGTCGTTCCTGCCAAATTTTCCATGCTACAAACCCGGGTACTAGCTTCCAAATCTTGTTGAGGATGGGGTTGTTAAAGGAAGTTTCTCCCCATTGCTCAAGGGTAGTGATTATATTGTCCTTGTTTCTATTTGTTTTCCTCATGATTTGTGCAACCTGGTCCCAGATCATTGAGTTGAAAGAGCATTGGTTGAGTAGGTGTTCCTCGAATTATTTATGTTGAAGGCAGAGATGGCAGACAGAAGGCCCAATAAATCCTCACTTTCGTAGGTTATCCCAAGTCAAGATGCGGTTCTATATTAGCAACCATAAGAAAGAGGAAATTGTTGGCCATAGATGTGAGTGCTAAACTATGTTCCAAATTTTGTCCTTCGGCTGAAGGTGAAACTTAGCTGAGAGGTTGTAAGCTTATTTAATTGAAAATGTGCCCAAAGGAGAGTGTCCCCAGCGTAAGATATCAGGTCCCTCCCAAATACGATTTTTCCTTTGTGTTGTTAATTTCTGCTAGGATTGCAAATTGCAATCAACTGGAAGATTAATGTCAGAATGGAGAACCTTCCATTTCCGCCAGTGGGGGGGATTAGCTCTTCCTGCCAAAGATTGGCTACTTTGAGCTTGTCCCCTTGTTGCATTTATGATTGGATATGTTGCAGGCTTGAATCCAAAGATTGTAATGGTGGCATATGTTGCTAAGAGTCGGACCAAAATAGAGCATTGCTTCCATTGTGAAGTTCCCAAAAGGCATGTTGTTGTATGAGAGGGTGACTATTCCAAGTTGCATTCCAAATGTTTGAGCCAGAAATTTGATACGCCAATCTAATGAGCTATTCATCATTTATGTTGGGAGCATATTTTTTTTCCATAGGCATGCCCATATTTCTTTTGGTTGTTTCAGCCAACGCCACCAGGTCTTAGCCCCCATCACTGCATTTAGCAGGCCTGGATCCAGAAGAACAAGCCCTCCATTGAGCTTAGGTTTTTAGACTTTGTCCCAGCTTACCAGTGCCCATTTTTTCCCTATTTTGTGGCCCTGCCAAAGGAAGTTTCTTTGCAGATTATGTATGGCTTTGATCACAGATTGTGGGGCTGCTAGAGAAAAAAATAGATAAATGGGTAAATCTTGGAGGATTGAATTTATCAGGACCAGGCGAGCAGCTATATTGATCCAGATGGGTGTTGGTGGCCTCCCACCTATTCCAACTGGCTCATTTTGGCATTTTTTTCCTAGTTTTCGGGTCCCTGGCTTCCGGGTCCGTTTTGAGGCCCTAAACAACGTTTTTAGGGCTCGCCACAATCAAAATGAATACATAGTCAAAATAGAATGGCAAAAAGTATAGTCCTTGGATAGACCTTTCCAACAGGCTATCGTGCGCCTGAAACAGAGATTGTATGCAAAAGTTACGACCCTAGAAAGTTGATGTACTAACTTACCCAAACAGGGCCCACATGACTTTTGGCGCTTTATCTCCTAGGGTTAGGTTTTTGAATGTCTAGGGTCTTTGAAATTCCTTTTATTGTAAAAAGGCCTTCAGAGCCTCATTGTAATCATCTTCTTGCGAATGAGTGCAACCGTCACATCTATTCTCATAGATAAGTTGTCACCATTCTAGCAAGCTTGTTTTCCACTGCATTTTACAGATTCAACTTATTTCCTTATTGAATAGAAACCAGTTTTATTGTATATATGTTATTATGTTTTAAGCATATTTTAATAATAATCTGTATTCATTTCGTCTTGGTCATAAAATATGGATCATAGATTGAGAGTGCAAAAATTCCAAAGAGTTTAGGCGATGAGTTAGGGATTGAATGAGAGAGTCCCAGGATATGTTTTTGGTTGTTGAATCGGTAAGAGGGATACCAACATAATTGGACGGAAGGGAGCTCCTGGGAATTCCTAGTATGCGAGAGATATGACGTTGGATGGATATGGGGATATTGAAGAAGAAGAGTTGTGATTTATCCATATTGATGGTTGTGTCGGAGGCCTCACTGAAATCCATGAGTATGGTGTTGAATTTCAAGGCTTCTTGCATCGTGGAAGTCCCCATAAACATTGTGTCATCCAAAAATTGGTTGTGGGATGTTGCTAGATGTATACCATGTTGATCTAGGCTCTGCAAAGAGCCCTCTACAATTTAAGCATGTATGTATCTTCCTAGACCCTCGACCATGATAACGAAGAGGAAGGGGGAAAGTGGGTCCCCTTAGCGAATTCCTCTTGACGGTGTAAATGGCTTGGATGGCAGCCCATTGACCAGTATGGAGAAAAAGGCTGAGGAGGTTAAATTAAGGATCCAATCAACCCAATCACTATTGAAACCAAAAGCTAGGAGGAGAGAGTGCATATATTTCCAGCTAAGATGATCAAAATCTTTTGAAAGATCAAGCTTGATAAGCATACATGGTTCATTTGTGGTCTTTAACGAGTGGAGAACCTCATGTACTAAGATGGCGTTGTCCACGATTTTTTTCCCTTCCACATATATTGATTGCTCCTTGGAGTTAATGAAGGGAAGGATTGGATTGAGTCGAAGGACTATTACTTTAGTAATAATTTTGTAGACTACGTTGCATACCGCAATTAGCCTAAATTGTTGTGGTTGGGAGACATGTTCCTCCTTTGGAATTAGAGTAAGGAAAGTAGCATTGAGAGTAGAGAGCACTTGCCCATAGGTACAAGATTCTTATACCAATTTCCAAACATCTTCCCTGACCATCAACCAACAATGATGGGAAAAATCAGTAGTGAAGCCATACGGTCCAGGTGCCTTACCAGTTGGAATTTCCTTTATGGCTTGGTCCACTTCCTCAATGGTGATCGGTCGCATTAGTGCTTCATTCCGCTCCTGAATTATGAGATTAGGGATATGTCTGGTTATCTTATTTATGGCTTGAGATCGATCAGGGATATTTTCAAAGAGAAGGTTTTGGTAGTAGTTAACCAATTATGTCTCTATCCCCTCATGATCCATGATCGGTTGACCTTGGGCATCATGCAATTTGGTGATACGATTGACATATCATCTGTGAACCATAGATTTGTAGAAGAATTTGGTGTTCTTTTCCCCTTCCTTGAGCCATTGTACTCTTGATTTTTGACGCCGTAAAATTTCTTCTTGTTTATATCTTTCTTATAGTTGATGTTTGAGATGCTCTTCCTCAACCAGAAGTGAGTTGAAAGGGCCTTGACTGATGAGATCGTTTTGGATTTCCTCTAGGCGATGTTCCAAGAAACATTGAGCCTCGAAGATATTGCCAAAAACATTATTGTTCCACTCTCACAATTTTTGTTTAAAGGCCTTTAGTATTTGTTGAAAATGGTACTTCATTATACCATGAGAGATGGCAGCTTCAACCCACCAGGAGTACGCAAGCTCTAAGAAGTCTGGGTGGGTCAGCCATATCTTTTCAAAGCGGAAAGGCTTGTATTTAGGAGTACTGGTGCTATCAATCCAAAGTTGTACTGGAAATGATCTGAACCAAATTTCGGAAGAAAGTTGGCCTAAATCATAGGTCCTTCTAACATCAAATATTTCGATATTAGGAACCGGTCTAGTCTACACGAGATTTGTCGGGCTCCCGACCATTTGTTGGACCAGGTGAAGGTACCATTCCTGGTTTCTATATCAATTAGGTGGAGGTCATCAATTGTGTGTTGAAGATTGGCACTTACCTTGTCAAGTCCTCTGGTGCCACCCCATTTTTCTTCCAAAGAGAGGATTATGTTGAATTCACCACGTATAATCCATCTTTGTGTACCCACCAATCTGCCTAAATCTGTTAGGATAATTAGGAAACTATCCTTCTCTTGATTTTCTTGGGTCCGTAGGCATTGGTTACAATGCCTTCTTTGCTCGATCCAACATCCTTGTATAGAGCGGAGAGCGTCCATACTGTAGAGAAAAAAAATTCAAGAATGACTGTTGGAGGATTCCATAGGATGGAAACTCCCCAGACTACCCCATTGGAGTCATTATAAACATAATTGCACTGCCTCCAACATCTTTTGAAGAGAACTTTTGTTGTGTCCCCAGCACATTTTTTTTCTTGA
>SNQJ01S0183812.1:7693-25233 GCA_010110895.2 Picea sitchensis | reverse complement strand
GGTGGGGGAGGGGGTCCGAGTTGGTGGTTTTCCCAATGTGGGCCCTTCATAATGTATCAGATCCATGTTAACTCAGACCCCCCTCACTCTTTATAGCTTACCACCTACCCCCCCTCTGATATACCGCCAAACCACTCATCAATATAACCACTACACTTCGTCGCCACACTCCACTACCCTGCCTACATGTCGCACTCCACTCACGGGTTGCATGTCACATCCTATCCACCCATTGGCCATCCCCACACTGTTCATCGATCTATATGCAATTGACACCACCATTTCCCATTCTCAAGACAACCGTCATTGAGCTCATAGTCAACAAACACCATTAAACCCAATAAACACAGACAACATCATTTTTTGTTGCAGATATCCGTTTGACAATGGAACACAAATCTAAATCCTCCAAGGCTGAAGAAAATCCTTTCCTCCCTCCTCCCTTTGACCTGGATCATATCCCCCTGGCCGATAAAGATTATCTAATTGCAGAGCCGAAGTGTGAATTTGACTTCTTCGAATTACACTTCTGGCTCAAAGATATTTTCTGGACCAGAGCGACAAGATTGAACTCTAGGATTCCAATCTCCCATTGTACTTGTTTCCCCAGACATACCATTTCCTCAAGTTCACCCTGAAATGTCAAGCACACTACCTTCCCAGTCAAGGGCCATGTGTCTTCGTCTGGTGAACCTCTGTTCACCATCACTCTTGAGACGATAAACCAAATGTTGCAGATACCCCAAATTGATTTTGCCTCCCCTTTCTCCATTGAAATCCTGACCGAGCTCTACCAGAAACTGTCTTTCTCATGCAGAGCTCAGATCTTTGAAATCTTCTTACCTTAAAACACCCAGTTTCCTAAAACGATTCCCCCATATCATTCTTCCATATTCTCGGTCAAAGGCAACCAAATCATTTCATTCATATGTTGTTTTCTAGGATACTATTCCAATGAATGGGTAGATGAACCCATACTGGGTTATCTATCCATTTTATCCACTGAAGAAAAGGATACTACACAGTTTGACTACAACCAACTTCTGGATAACAACATCCATGAACAGTTGTTCAAGTTTTCCACAGAGGGTATGTTCATATATTCTTCAATATTGGTGTACATGTTCCTTTTCTTCCAAGCAGAAAAATTATCCTTCTCCCTCCAGAAGTTGGATCAAGAAGGTAATCCTCAACATGTGACCTCCTCGACATCAATAGTGAGGAAGAACTCATTTGAGTTCAATTTCAAACAGTTCATTGACCAATTCTACCATCCAGTGGTATGCATGCTCAGTGGAAAAACAAAACCAAGAATAAATGAGGAAGTTCAGAGAATTTTGCACCTGTCAGACCTAGCCAAAATAGGGGACTGGTACCTTTACCAGGACCATACAAAAATCAGAGTCTATGGGTGTGAACTGCCTCCTTACAAGCCACCTAAATACCTTCTTGTCAAAATATTCGCCTTGGAATACATCAGACATATGATCAATTCTGGCGATATTCACTTTGTGGCATTCAAGAAGAAGTAGCAGCTCAGGATCAAAGGTCAGATAGGTTCATTCATATGCAATAGCAGAGCTATAGGGGAAATAATATGTTAAAGGAAATGGATGAGAGTGAAGACCACAAGGAGGAAATGTTGAAACTGATAATGGATCAGAATGCATAGATCAAGGAGTTGGAGGCCAAGCTAGATAAGATGGTCAAAGAGAAGGAAAAAAGTGTGCCAATGACTGTCATCCCACTGGAAAAATTTCCTCTCACAAGAGTCAGTACAAAATCAACAACCACTAAAAAAGAAATTTCATCAGATATCCCAGTAACAGTGCCATATGCTTTTGAGAAATTGGCAAAGTCAATGGAGGACATGAATTTGAAAGGAGAAGAAATCAAAAGACTATAAGAAGAGATTAGAAACCTCCAGAAACTGAAATCCATGTTCCAGTCCAGTTACAACATAGAGATGCACAAATCACAGAGACTCACTCAAGAAATAAAGAAGTTGTAGAAGGAGACAGTCATGGCTAAGACACTGTCAGAAGCCAAGGAAAACATATGGATGGACATCAACAAATCAATGGTAGAGATTTGGCCACTCATACAAATTGTGTTTGAACAACATGAACTGGTGCAGAGAGCCAAACAAGTGATTCACAAGATAAGGGTTTTGGAAATTGAGGATAGGACATAAACAATCCTTGAGGTCAAGAAGGTTTTGACCAAGAAGGGATTGATTCTGCAACTTGAGGAGAAATCCCAGTAAATGGACATTGGAGTGCAAAGGTTTTTCAGCAAGGTCGACTCACTGCACAAGAAGGAACTTCCAGGTTTACTAGTGATCAACAATAAGCTCATCACTTTGTCTGACTACAAGCATAAGATCCTAGCAGTGGCCAAATATGGTTCTAAATTCACAGGCATACAAGGGAGCATTACTGGCAAGGATTTCTTAGAAACCTTATAGTTGGACCTGAGCATCCAACATGAGATAAAATACATTTTCATCACCAAGCCTACCTTTTCCAACTACACAGTGATGGATGAAACTTACAGAAGGTTACTCAAGGTTTCCATCCCCAGTCAAAAGAGACGGGAAGACCTATGTGATTTACTCAAGTAGAGGTGATGTGGACATCCGATTCAGCATGAGGAACAATCAAGTAAAAGTGATGAATCACCAACTACTTTCCTCAGAATCAACACCAAGGATTCAAACAGATCATCAACGGTCCTATTATTTTGTAATTTGTAATCTAGTTATTTAAATTTTTCCTCCACCATATCCTAGTCATTAATGATAGGATCAGATGTAATTATTGTATAAATAATTCTCACTTAGAAGTATTGAGGGTTGATTTTTACGCCCAAGAATCTATCTTTGTAATATTTTGAGAAGATCGACCAGTAATAAAAAGGCTATTCACAGGATTCTTGTGTTTGGATGGTGGTGATGTTTATCTTTCTCTGTTAATGTTTATCTTTAAACTCTATAATCATTTTGTTTTCCATTTCTAATCATTTAAAGGAAGTTTAATGAACATAATTTGTCTCGTGCACTATGTTTCTGGTCTTTAGTGATCTGCATGTTATTCATCTGATATTAAGTAAAGAAATTCTTACTTTCTTCTTTGCTTGGTTTCTTCTCTCTCCTCTTCTATCTTTCCACCACATTTAATCTTAAAAGATACAACATTCTCGCTATATCTCCCTGTGAAGAAATCTTATAAAAATTGTATATGATCTTAATCTTTAATACAGACCCCATACCCCAATGGATGTTTAATGCAATAGTTCAACCAATCTTTATAAACGAAAAAAACAAACTCAGATTATTACAACTAGCCTAATATATAAAACTCAAACAGATCTAAATCCTACAGAGAGATCCCTCTCTGAAACTCGCAAGGATAGATCCCAGTTTCGAAGTGGTTTTGGTAAGTTACCTCTATTAATTTCTTCTGCCCTTAACAACCTCTGGGAATTATAGAGTGCTAACATAGTGGTGACCATAATGGGGAAATGAACAATTAATTTTTCATCTTTACGAATTCTCTTCCATAGATAAAGAAAACTGTATTTCTGAACAATTAAATATCCAACTTTCAAGAGATAAATGTTCATAGGTTGTTGAATTTTGTATATATTAATTTAGATTTCTTAAAAGTTTAAAGTTCTGGATCCTAAAATAATTCACACTAGATCTCATGTTGATCCAGAACCTGTAACAACAGTAAATAATCTAGAAAAAATACTCAGAAAAAGAAACACAGTAGAAGGTCAAGGGAGTAACAGTCCTCTTCCTAGGGAAAATTCTCTTCCAGAGAAACTTATCACAATCCAGGATATGGAGTTTGAACTAAATTTTAAGCACAAGATTTAGAGAACCAAATATGATAGCTTTGTAGACGATATAGTACTAGATCAAACATTTCTCCAACCTAAAACCCCTGAAAGACTCTCTCCTAGAACAGATTTCGATCAACAAATCCTTAAAGAGTTTGAGAAGCTACAAGATCTAGCTTCAAATCTTGACCAGGCTTTGTCTAAAGCCCATTTTCGAAATTCTATTGATATTTCTGCCATCTCCATTGCTACAGCTTCTATCAATCCTCAAGTAACTCGATCCATATCTCCCAACCCTGTCTCTTCCACATCTTCTGTCACTTCCCCACCAATCACACAAGTTGTCATTCAACCCCCTCCACTAATTATGGCAGCAAGATATGCCCCCCTGGTACTGGATGCTCCTTTACATAACATGCCACAGGACTATCACACGAGACTTTCTCATTTTGATGGTACTGGAGCCCTTAATGCACAACAACATGTGGATAAAATGAATGATTACTTCGATTTGCATGAAGTTGATGAGGCAGATGTTCAAATGAGACTCTTTGCACAAAGCTTTACTGGTGAGGTCGAAAAATGGTTTAAGACATTACGTGTTGCTAGCATTGTTGATATTGTTGCTTTCCACTAGACTTTTCTCAACAGATGGGAGGTAAAGAAAAACCCTCTCCAAATTTTATCAGAATATGAAAATATCAAAATAAATCAAGGGGAAACGGTAGAAGACTATTGCATTCGTTTCAATAATATCTATAATGCATTTCCTACTGATATCAAGCCTCCTCAAGGCTTGGCCTTAATCAAGTTCCCTGATGGTTCCAATGTTGATATGTCTTACCAACTGAGAGAAAGAAATTATGCCACCCTAGAAGATATGCATAAGAGTGTTGTAAGTGTTGAAAAAAATTTGCCACCCAGGAGAGCTAGGCAAAGAACAAAAAGGAGAGTTACAATTAAAGAAGAACCTTCTACTTCTACCTCTACCTCAGATGCCAGAATTGATTCTTTGATTAGAACTGTGGGGAGATTAATGGAAAGACTAGAAATCGGAGATAGAAACCCTCCTAGAGAAAATCAACCTGCTCCTTAGATTCAAAATCCAAATTTCAGAAGGAACCCTCCCTAGATCAGATAGAGAGAGCCTAGAGACCAAAGGGAATAGAGAGGTCCCGATCAACAGATTAGGCCACCTCTTCAAGAAAACTATCATGATCAAGGGGAAGAGATAATTGAGGAGTTGGATGACATTCACATAGACCTTATGGGGGTTAACAATAACGATTCCATTTTTCTTACACAGGAAGAACATGACTTGTTTCTCCTTTCACAGACAGAAGTAAATGAGGAAGATTCTAAACAAAAAGCCTTCGAGAATGCAATAATGGAAGTCCACAGACAATACAACTTGAGAAGCAAGAATTCTAATGACAACCCAACTAAGAAGGATGTTGAAACTAAGAAGGCTATTGAAGCTAAGAAAACCTCAAACAGTTCTCCTAAGAAAGTCACAGAAAAGAAAAATTCAGAGACTCCTGCCAAAAGAACTCTTGAATCTTCACCAAGAATAGCTCAAACCGAGGTCACATCCACAAGTCAGCCAAGTACTTCTACACAAAAAACTGTGGCCGATAAATCAGAATTGCAGAGCCATAACAGAACTTCAACCACTTTCAACCTGGAAAGTAAATTGGCCAAACTGAAAATTCCTATTCCTTTGACAGAGCTAATGAACAAAAATTCTTACAAATCACAAGTGATCAAAGCATTAAACATAGAACCAGGAGTAGGAACAGACACTGTGAATGTTGTTGATGATCAACCTGAGTTGTTGTTTGGTCCTGAGGTTGAGGGACAAACTGACAATGGTTATGTTCCTCCTTTTTACATCAATCTAAATATTCATGACAAGACATTACACAATGCTATGCTAGATTCTGGTGCCACTCACCATCTTATGCCCAAGGCTGTGATGGAAAAGTTGGGGCTTGATATCACTAGGCCCTACAAGGACTTATACTCCTTTGACTCTAGCAAGGTTAAATGCATAGGTATGATTAAATATGTTTGTATTACCTTGGCACAAATCCTAGCTAAAAGCATGGTGATGGATATTGTAGTTGCAAACATTCCTCTGAAATATGGTATGCTATTATATCGATCATGGGGTTCCAAGTTAAAGGGTACTTTACAATTAGATATGTCTTGTGCCACCATTCTTGTATTTGGTCAACGGAGAATATTGTACAAAGAGAC
Source organism: Picea sitchensis (assembly GCA_010110895.2). Classification (NCBI taxonomy): domain Eukaryota; kingdom Viridiplantae; phylum Streptophyta; class Pinopsida; order Pinales; family Pinaceae; genus Picea; species Picea sitchensis. The sequence goes on along the minus strand of SNQJ01S0183812.1, from coordinate 19,128 downwards.
TCTAATGAAATACATGGTTAGCAATCAAGAGAAACCACATAAATATCCTTTGTACTCTGTTCATTCTGACCTGGATTCATTCATTTTATATAATGATGATAACTTAGAAAATCAAATTTCACCACTGGAAGATGATGCATCTAGCTTGGAGGAAAGTAAAGCAATCCCTAAGGAAAGTAGAACGGTGACAACATAAATTAATGAACTAGTAGGCCCTCTCTGGAGTATAGATTTCGATGGAGCTGTTAGTAAGGAAGGAGCTAGAGCTGGGGTGTGGGTGCATAGTAATAAAACGATGTGTTCAAAAAGTCGCTCTTATAAATTAAATTTCCAGTGCACCAATAACATAGCTTAGTATGAAGCATTGATGCTCGGCCTGAAGTTATTGAAGAAACTTGGTGCCAAAAGGATTATGGTAAGAGGTGATTCTGAACTTGTCATTAAACGAATCAAAGGTGAGTATTCTGCCACACATCCTAGACTCAGATCTTATAGAAATGTTGTTTTGTATTTTCTACAATGTTTCATTGAAATTGACTTGTAGGTGATTCCCAGAGGCCAAAACATACTTGCAGATGGATTGGCTACTTCGGCAGCCACTTGTAAAATACCTTTCCATCCAAATCACCAATACACTTTGGAGGTGAAATGAAGGTTGTTATTAGATAAATCGGTGAATGTAGACATAAACTAATCTCCCTAGATCCACCTGGATATAGAAAAAACAAGACGGGACATGATGCTTTCCCTAAGTTACAATCATTGAATTTACTACCAAAAAAGGGATGAGTGACATACCTTTAAATATCACTTATTTATGTCTTTGGTGTCCCTGCTTTGCTCCGGTGCTCTTGTGAAATCAGATCTACAATAACACAAACCAACCAAAGTGAAAGCAACAATAGTATATTCAATGAAAACTTAAACATGTGATCAAGGAGTCATGTAATAAAATGAGAATGATTTTATGGGAAAGAAACATGCCATTGTATTATATTAAGTAAAAGTGGAATATACAACCAAACTGCCTTGATGTCACAAGTTACCTTTCAGTGGCTCTTTTCTCCAACACACACACTTGCTCAGAATTTTCATGAAGATGATCCACAATGGCTTGATGGACAAATGGAGACCTCAAGCATCAATTGAAACATGATTCCTCATACAGTCTTCAGCCTATTCTTCATCAATTCTTTGCTCAATCTTGCTTAACCCTTTCCATGAGAAACCCATCATTAAATAGGATAAGGAGAGATGGTTAAAGAGATTAGGATGATCCCACCAAATCAGAGAAGCTAGTAGGATCCCAACCATATGGAAGCCAACTCATATTCTAGAAGATCCTATTCTAGAACCTTCGTGAACTTCTTCCTTTCTTTAGATTTCAAACCTCGCCGCACCTTGCCTATACAGCAGCCTGCGGAAACCCTGCGAGCCAGGTATAGAACAACCTGTGTAAATTAAGCATTCCCGCACTGTGTACTACATGCAACCTGTGAAACCATTCTAAAGACAAGTTTTGTAGACAAAAACATCAGTCACTTTTCTCAAGCAAAAGATCCTTTTGAGAGCATGAACACATGACTGTAGAGACATCACTAGGGTGACCAAAATAATGTGTAACAGAATGCCCCCCAAAGTATGAGGTTGGAACCAACCGAAATACTTNGTGTGTGTGTGTGTGTGTGTGGGGGGGGGGAACAAGGAGCACACTAATTAGGAACCTGCAAACAATCAAGCATCTGTACAATATAATACCATTTATGAGATAGGCATTCCCATGATCATACTACAAGTGATTGAAATCACAAATGTAAGTCATGGCCACCAATCATACACCATGGATCCATGTCATAAAAATACTACATAGCCACCAAGAATACACTGTGGATCTATGTACTAGAAAAAACAAATTCGAACATAGCCACAAGACATACAAAGTGGATCTATGTGTCAATACAAATCATAAATACTCCATCGCAACCTGGACCAAAAATGATGAGATCCAGGGTCTTCAATCTCATCGTTTGTAAGTACGAATCTAGCCATGCGATTACAATTGTTGAAGTGGAACATGGTATAAACCACTTGATTACCAGTCATTGATGAAAACCATTAACAAGTGTGAAGGAAATCACCATTGATGTCAATGACTTCCAAGGTACCCTAGTACAATCCAACAAATGTGAATAAATGAGCTGAAGTCGAACACTTGATAGAATCTCTTGATTAGGGACCAATGATGTGAATCCACTGTCGAAAGCGAAGAAACCTACCATTGAGGCATGCAAGCCCTAAGGTACAAAATGATTTCTAAGTCTTGTTCTCGGATGATGAGTTGAATTCGATAGGAAAATACTCATCGTAGGAGGGGCTTGATGTATCCCCCATCAATGACATGAAATAAGTAACAGATTTAGGGTATATCAAAGTATAAAAATGATTTGAAACTGACACAAGGAAGGCCGACATGGTAGAAATTGACAACTGCAGATGGCCGACTCGATAGAGGACTTGTTTGGAATTCTCTTGAACATATGAATGGCATGACAATAGTCTTGGTGGCATTGACTCAAGGACGACCCAAGATATGAACTTGTAGAAAGTCAGAAGAGAGAAAAATGGACTTCCCAACCCGAATATAATGATAAAAGGGGGTGTCATGTTCAAGAGCGACTATTACTGCCACTTAACACAAATACAAAGACACATTTCTTTCCGAAAATCCCTCCCCCCACCATTTCTGGCGAGTACCTCTTTAATTTTACGCAAGCTTGAGGAGGATAACATATGCTTGTGTATGTAAGTTCATCCTTCGAACGAGTCCCTCAGAGTATGTTTAATCAAACCTAAGAAGGAGTGGTTTGGCCCCATATGGGTCTTTCAATGTTTTCTTAACGAGTCCAAAGAGAGAAAACTCGAGGGTTTTTCATGTTTTGAGAGTCTGGAAAAAACTTAAATATAACTCTCCCAGTTCCTTTTTCGTAAATTAGTTTGACGAGACCAAAAAAGTGATAACCTACCTCCCATCAAACATTTTCTTCAAATACTTCAACGAGTGTGAAAAGAGCAAGATCGCTCGACAATCTTTTCATTTTTATGGAGCATGAAAAGATCTTAAAGGATACTCCCTAAGTTTCGTTATTTTCATGTTACCGTGACGAGTACTAAAAGACGACAAAAGTATACTCGGTCGCGTTCTCATTGATTTTCGAGCACGAGAACGAACAAATATTGAGCTCGAGGTTTTTCCTGGAAAACCTAAAAAGTATTTGTATATGCAACAAATGAAAAACAAATTGAGAAAAATATATGTACTTCATCATTCAGGCTCCTAGATCATTTATTTGCGAAAGAAGACCACACTCACAATGCCGTTAGAAACTTAGGTTTTAGGTAAAATGAATAAAATAATATAAAAAATCAATAGAAATGGTAAAAAGTGAATAAATATAGGTGAAAACCCCTTTTAACCATCTCATTGTGATTTCACCCAAAACTTGGTCTAACCAACCCTTTTTTCCTCGAACTTCTTCTGTCGATTGTGGGAGGCACGATCAAATATTCAGAAAATAGACTCCGTCAAAGAGGTAATCTTCGTGTTCTCTATATTTTCCATGGATTGATTTTCTTTTTTACTGGTTAAAATGTAGATTTTGAGTCAATTTTTAGGTCGGTAGGTGCGCGCAGGCGCCGTCGTAGGTGGTCTATATTGGGACCTGTAGAAATCATAGGTTTCCACAAGCGCCCTTTGGTTCTCCTTCAAAAATCCTGCACTGTGCAAACACTCCACCTGCGGTGGGTGAAACTCAAAGTTTCATACTAATTTTTAACCAATACAAAGTTACCAAGGATGTGAAATAAAGATGCTAACTATCTTCTTATGGCTTGATTGCAGGTTTTGACCATCAGGATGTTGGAGTGAAGGGAAAGAGAACACGAGGATGATGATTTCATCACTGGGAATGACCTGGGCACAGTTGATGCCCTCCGGAAATGCAGGCTCCTGAAGTTCTTCAAAATCTAGGGCATGAGGGCCCAACTCAGGTTACTCGAATACTTGGTCCACATGTGGGATGTGGATCAACAGGTGTTCCATGTGGGAGTCCACATGCTCTCTCTAGATATCGAGGATATCTATTTCCTAATGAGATTATCACGCCTTGGATCTCATGTGACTTTGACAGGAGGAAGAGGTGGTGGTTTTGCAATGAGTGAGTATGTCCATCAGTACTGTGATCCCAAGGCTGAGAGACGCAAGGGAAAGGTTTCCATTAGGGGTGTCTGGTATTTACCCCTATGGACCATTTTTTTCACTATCGAATGTATGGCAGGGAGTGCATGTCCTCACATGGCCCTCCAAATTTACTTTCAGTACGCAGTGGAGTGCACAGAGCCTTAGGTATTCAACTGGGCTGACGGGGTTCATTGCAGTATGAAGACACAACTGACAAAGTGCAAGAACGGTGACCTGAAACAATTTGGGTACGGATCTATTTTAGTGTTCTTCTTCCTCGAGAGGGTTTCACATTTGCTTCTACAGGTAGAGTGGGGCATACTGGCCCCATGGGATCCAAGGATTAAGAGGTGGTGTGACCTCATGGCTCGGCATGTAGCGGGTCCCATCGTCAAATACATTGACATGTTTTTTGATTGGTTGAGGCCTCAGATACTAATGATAGATGATTACGTGTATGTCGGCTTGGATTTCAGAGGTGATACAAGCTTGGTTATGTCTGAAGATTCTCATTGGGGAGATCTAGGTAAGAAGTACATTTTGGTTTTATAATGTTTTTTGTAAATTTTTAATATATGAAATGTTTTTTATGTTTTTAATCAGAGGACTAATCCAAAGTATTTTGACAACACAAATGTAGGGCTGCACCGACCTCCAGGTACATCCCCTGTCCATAGACAAGGGGAAGTAGCCCAGGCAGTAGGATGGGATGCTGGTGACTACAAGGCAATCGAGAAGAACCTAGAGGGGTTGACTGTCGATGTTCTAGACATCTCTATTGACGATATTCTGAGACGTTATCAAGGCCATACTATGTGCGTATCTGATTCTATTAGTCAACTGCTCCATAAGGTAGCACAAGTAGTTTTGTGTTATCATGAGTGTCATCCTTGATGCTATTTTGTATATGAATCCATGTGCTTCAAATTTTTGATATTTTGGTCTTCGGACAAAACACTTTTTGTAAAAACTTTTTATCGTTATATACATGAGGCTTCTACCGGCTTACTTGCTTTATATACAACATGTGATTGGATTTATAAGTGTCTCAAATTTCTGTCTAACACACAATTACCCAGTGCATCTGTTAATGTATTTAAACATCTAGGAATGTGTTGATACTCAATATAACAAAAATGACGTTCCAAGAGGCGAATTTGTAAATATACCCTTAACAAAGTAGGACTTCAGATAGCATAGAAATTACTTAACTATAGTACTACTAGTTGTGAATCAAGTCGTACAACAAGGTGACAGATTCCGAGTGAAATAACGTCGGTCCATAATTCGATGACTGCACTATATTCCGAGATATTGTTAGTTTCACGACTGAGGCATACACAATGTAGACTGATTGGTTCATTTGTAGGTGTGTAGATTGCCCAAGCAACAGATGCTAAATTCTGAGTACTATGACTAACACCATCGATGAAGCCAATGTAGGGTAGTGAAGACACCGACATATGAAAACCAAGCACAATGCAAGGTAAGAAGTCGAGGATCGAAACCAAATAATGAAAAAAGCACACAACAATATGGTACAGTAAAAATATAACCACTCATGCAAAAAGGATTTAAGCATAGTACTTTTTCAAGTAAAGCCCATTTCTGGGTTCAGTCAAAGGAATGCCATCATAATCCACTAACTCATAAGATCTCCTCTCCAACACTCATTTGACAATGTAAGGACCTTTCCACATGGCCTCGAATTTTCCGGCCCCTAGTAAATCATGATCTTGTTCATAGAGGAGAACTAGATCACCTTTAGAAAAAACACGTGACTTGACATGTTTGTCGTATTGGGCATTAACATGTTTTTTCTAAATTTCAATAGGCTGGGCGGCATCACGAAGGGTTTCATCTAATTTCATCAGGTACAATAGACATTCCTCTTCAACAGAGGTGTTTGGGAGAAGTTCAACGACTAGTTTCAAAGATGGTATCTCACATTCAATCGGCAAGATAACTTCTATACCATACACTAACTGGAAAGGTGTGAACACAGTGGTAGACTTGACAGATGTTCGGTAGGCCCATAATGATGAAAACAACATTGTGTGACAACTTTTCTTATGAATCCCTATCATTCGTCGAAGCATAGTAATAAGGACTTTGTTTATCGCTTCAACCTGACCATCAGCCTATGGGTAATAGGGGGTTGAGTTTTCATGGCGAAGAACCAACTTTTCAGTAAGTTCAAACATCATGAAGTTTCGAAAATGACTACCATGATCAGTAACGATAGCTTGGGAACACCAAACCGAGCAATGATATGATTGAATATGAACAATGTTGCAGTTTTTCCGGTATTATCAAATGTAGGCATCACCTCAACCAACTTACTAAAATAATCTATGGCTATGATGATGTATCCATGCCCCCCAACCGAGTGAGGGTTACATGTCATGAAGTCGATCCCCCATTTCATGAAGGGACCAACAGAAACTATAGGGCTTAAAGGAGTAGGATGCAATCTTATTTTGTTATTATAAGTTTGGCAAGCATGACATTTCTATATGGAAGTAATACAATATTTAAACAAAGAAGGCCAAAAGTACCCTGCTCATAAGATCTTTTGGGAAGTGGCATACCCAAAAATATGACCACCACATGCTCCGTAGTGGAATTCATTCAAATATTTCTCAACTTCGTCATAAGTGAGACATCATTGGAAAATAGAGTCAATACCTCGACGACAAAGGGTGTCACCAAGAATGATGTATTGACAGGTTTGATACCGTATACGATGATGTTCTGTACTAGATAGATCGGGCCAGAAAGTTTGATTCAGGAGATAGATAATGATATCTCCGTACCATAAGTCATCAGAACTGATCAGAAAAAGGGATTCGTCAGTTAAGGAATCCTCTGCCACATTTTCTGCCTCAGTGGAGGGAAGGTCACATATCAATTCGAAAAATACCAAAGATTTCTTAGACTTAGTGCATTAAAACTCTAAGTCAAGCTCTTGGAGAATCACTATCCATTTGGAGTACTTTCCCCCTAGCAATTGGCGTGTAAGTATATGTTTCATGGGGTTGCAATCGAAAATAACAATGGTCTTGTGTAATAGGATATAGTGACGAAAACGTTGGACAACTTGAACAGTTGCCAAGGCCAGTTTTTCCACATGTAGGTATTTGGATTCGGTAGTCGTGAGACTCCGACTCAAATAATAAATTACATGTTCGTCGTGCGAATCATCTTCTTAGACTAAAACCATGGCAATGGTAGAGTCCAAAGAGACAAGGTAGAGGAAATAGTCTCGACTGTAATCGGGTGGGAAAAGAAGTGGGGTATGGGTTAAAGCAAGTTTCAAAGCTTCAAAGGATTTGTTGGTAGTATCATCCCATACAAACTCGTAACCTTTATTTAACAGTCAAGTAAATCCTAGCATTAACTCAGCATAATTGGGGATGAATCGATGCAAAATGTTTGCCTTCCCTTACAAACTTTGAAGCTGGCGTAGTGTGGAAGGAGGAGGTAGATTAAGGATAGCCTCAACCTTCAAGGGGTCCACCCTAATCCCATGAATTGACACAATAAAACCCATAAGTCGTTCGGAATCCACACAAAAAACACATTTGTGTGGGTGAAAATGTCTACGATAGAAACGATAGCGAAGGAAGATAGCTCAGAGGTGTGTCGGGTGATCTTGGCGGCACATGGAATGCGTCAGTAGATCATCAAGATATGGTTGTACAATGTGCTTGATACCATGAAAAAAATAAGATATGGCATGTTGAAAAGTCGCACCAGTATTCTTCAAATCGAAAGGTAGTTTTCGGTAGGAAAAGGTACCCCAAGGACAAATGAAAGTAGTTTTGTGTTGATTCATGGGAAAAATATTAATCTGATTATAGCCGGAGAAACCGTCCATTAAAGAGAAGATTTCACTCCCAGTGCAATCGTCGACAATCTGGTCAATGAAGGGGGTTGGATAATTGTCCTTAGGACAAGATTTATTTATGTCTTTATAATCGATGCATACACAGACCGTGCCTTGTTTCTTATTTACCAGAACTAGATTAGATACCCAATCGGTTAAAGCCACAGTATAGATAAAGCCAGCCTTGAGAATTTTTTCAACTTCGAGTTTGATAGCAGCGACTTTGCAAGGGTGGACCAGGCGAAGTCTTTGCTGGACAAGTTTAGCATCCGGGTATGTCTTAATCTTGTGTACAATGATATTGAGATCAATACCCGACATCTCTTCATAGCTCCAAGAGAAAATGTCATGGAATTCTTGAAAATGGCTTTATAACTGACGACCTCATCAACGGAACATGAGTTTCCAATGTGAACATTTTCAACGACTCCATGTTTGATTGATATGTCAAGAGGTATTGTGGGTGAAATGTTACTCAGGTTCCCTTCATAAAGCACATCGTGTGTTGACTCGGGAACAAAGGAAATGACAACAACATTCGACAGAGTCGAAATTTGTTGGTAACTCTCTATGGTGTCCTACTGTAGGAAAAGGATGGAACGATGATGCCCATCATCCCAGGGGGTGTCTTTCATAGACATGACTAACATGATCATCTCATCCATTGGAAAGATCACATGAAATGGATCGGGAGATGAATCATGAAGAGAGGGAGTGGAAGGGGTGGCCGATTGAATGGCTTGATAGGTGGATTCAACCAGACTTAAGGGCATTTGTTTTCCATAGCGAAGATAATCATTAGGGTTGGGTACTATCCATGGGTCATGAGAAGTGGGTGTTTCATGAAAAGAGGTGGAAATCATGTTGATTGAGGCGACAAAGGGAGGTGGAATATCGGGTGGTGGGATTGGGAAAGTACCCATCAAAGTGGAATCTTTTAGGAGACCCACGCTGGCATTCTCGTACCCAGGAGGTGTCTTCGAGATAAAGGGTACATTGCTAGTACAAGAATCAGAACTGAAAAAGGCTAGTTAGTCAACAGTAATGACCTTTCCTTGGTGTGGGAAACGTAACACATGGAAGAGGGTAGACACAACTGTATGCATGGAATCAATCTAGCTACGGACAAGTAAGAGGTTATAATCAAGGGGTGCATCAAAAACTTCGACCTCGACATTGACCGATTTGCCTTCTAACGTAATAGACATATTCTGATGAATGACCAATTGAGCCTACTGTTAAGAAGGGAAAGGTTGTGACAAAACGACAGGTGTAGGAGGTTTTTCAGTCCCTTGGAGGAACTTAGTGACCTCAGAAAGTCTTGGAAAATATTTTGTGTAGTGATCATCACCACATATAAGGAAAGGATATCATGGTCTATGCTTATCCTTATCATCAATAGATTGTGTTTTGGTTTTTTTGGATTGTGGATTATTATTTTTATCCTCCTTATTCTTACCCTTTCCTATTGTAGATTTATTTTTACTGGCAGGGGTGGACTGAACCAAATTAACCTCGAAGGTTTTACCGGTGCAAGGAGTAGGAGATGGATCATGTTGAACATTAGAAGCATTATATTTGGGGTTGTTGTCAGGGGTATGCATGGATTGAACTTCAACATGGAAAGTACCAATCACACCATCAACAATATGAGAAGTTGTCGGGGTTGTTGAGGTAGCGGTGGTAGAAGGACGAGGAGCACTAGGGAGCAAGTCATAGAGAGTGTCTGTTTGCGAATAAATGAGATCTAGGTACTAAGCACGACTGGTCACCCATTCTTCAGTGACAATGCCACCCATGGAAATATCACTAGAGTTTTTATTCACGAATGATTTGGTGAACCATTCAGCCAATAACTGATCAGGAAGGTCAAGTTTGATCAAACGTCATCTTCATCTCCACTCATGGATGTGATCGGAAATATGAGTGGTTGAAGATTGCTTAAAGGAACTCAAGATCTCAGTTCCTGTCTCATAGCGGATTGGTAGTTGGTAATGTGTGAGAAAATCCATGGCTAGGGTATTGAATTCATTGAAGAAGCCTCATGGTAATTCTATGTACCACTTTGCAACCGAACCTGTAAGAGTTCATTGGAAGAGTCGTAAATGAATGGATTCGTCCATCAAAGATTTGGACAAACACCAAAGGTGAAAAGTCATAACATGGTTGTTTGGTTATTCTCCTGGTTTACCGTCAAATTTGGGTATGGAGGAAGGTAGATTAGTCGGTATAACAGGCCAATGGGGAAAATGTAAGATTATCCCATTCAATATCCTAGACAAGTCGGGTAGATCCAAAGTGGCTAGAAAGGGCAACTGTCTATTCACGTGAGGATATTGGTGACTTTGTGGGGGAATTCTCGTCGGTATACCAGTGGGACCGTAAGAAGTCTGCATGTAAGGCGAAGGTCCTAACAGATTTGGACGTGGATGTGGAGGCATGTAGCCCATTGGGTTGGGTTGGTTGGAAATTTTCCCTTGAAAAGTGTTAGGGTCCTAACCCGCACATAGGTGGATTAATATATACGGATGTAATAAAGGTCAATATTAATAAGGCCTTTCAATAAAATAGAATAAGGCAAATGTAAGAAGACCTAATAGAAGCTTCCGCTTCTACAAGGATCTTCCTCTAGATGCTTCTATTGATAAACATATTTAGTATAAATAAGGGTCAAGGCTATGAAAACCCTAGCTTGGAGATTATTGTAATAGAGCGCTGCTCGATTGAAGGTTGCCCCCTTGAAGAGGCTTGTGAACATTACTTTCTGAATCAAAGTTCTATTTCTGTGGTTGTTCTTATATCATTTCTGTGTTATTGTGGAGATTATGCTGGATATATTATTGTTATTCTGCCATTTCTAGCATTTTATTTCTATTCTGCATATTTATTATATCTGGTATCTTGCAAGTGGTATTAGAGCACTTTCCTTGGCAGAAATTGTGGGAATTTTTTTTCAAGGTAGAGACGTATTCCGACGTCTTTAAACCACAGAGATCTATTGTTACGCACATAAACCCGCAGTTGAGGGATTCATACACGCAGAAAATACAAGTGGTTCTTAAGCGCACATCTATTGGCCACCCTTGTAACCTCTGTTGGCACCCCTTCAAGTGGTAGCGCATCAGACAAAACCTATGTACGAATCGACCTAGATTTCCTGAAACCCTTTTTAGATAAACCTATTGGCCACCAGACTGCTATAGTGTCACCAAGAACAACACTCGGGAAGATACTCTCTAGTACCTGGGTAGTCAGGTAGTATGGCTAAGGGTACGGTCTATCCTCCTTAGTTAGTGCCCTGAGATATTG
>SNQJ01S0183811.1:18918-31187 GCA_010110895.2 Picea sitchensis | reverse complement strand
GAAAAAAACAAAAATTAGACCAAGCTACTAATAATCACGACATATCTTTGAATCGAAAAAATCCCAAGAAACGGATTTCCACATGCCTAAAACTTGAATCAATCTAGCACCATCTTTATTCTCTTTGAAAATAGGGAAATAAACTAACAAAAAAAAGAAGCCGGGAAACAATAGCTTTCAACGAGAGAAAATGGAAAGGTCGTATTTTATTCTCTTAAGTTTCTACTCTATCCATAGCTAGAAGAGAAAAATATGATGATACTAAAGCTGTGAACGAGAGAAACAAAAAACATAGGCAATAAAATCTAGGAAATTAATCTATTCTCTTCGACAACAAATCAAAAACTAAAAAAAACAGTAATCATACCAAGGTACTATAGCTTCAAACATAAATAATGACGACATAGCTTTATACCAGAGAAAACATAAGAAACTAATTTCCATGCAGCTAAAACTTGAATCAATCTTTATTCTCTTTGACAACAGGAAAATAAATTGACTAAAACAAGAAGCCCAAACCAAGGCACCATGGCTTTGAACGAGAGAAGAAAAAAGTTTCTATTTTATTCTCCTAATTTTATGTTTTTATCCATGGTTATAAGAGAAAAATATAATGATACTATAGCCTTGAACCAGAGAAATAAAAAACGTAATGAATAAAGTCCATGAAACTTACCAATTCTCTTTGACAACAAATCAAAAAAAAAAAAAAAACAAGAATCAAACCAAGGTACTATAGCTTCGAACATAAATAATCATGACAGATCTTTGAACCAAAGAAAATATAAGAACTAACAAAAACAAGAAGCTCAAACCCGGGTACTCACAATGAAGACAACACATATCAATTTGCACCAACGAAGCCATAATTCTATGATTAGAAAAGGAAAATATAATGACACCATAAATACAAACGAGAGAATCCCATAACATATCTAATAAAGTATACCAAAATAATCTATTATGTTTCACAACAGATAAAAGAACTAAATAAACTATGATGGTAGCCTATAACACTTTGCATTAGGACACAAATCAACAAGGACAAGTAGCATTAGCCAAATACAAAACACTCACACTGCAAGCAATTTCGTTGACTAGAGAATGCAATACACTAGAAAGCCTGACCCGACACAAAATGACCTCAGCCTATGGCACTCATCAAAACCTAGGTTACCAGTTGAACACACCCACAATGTCTTTCAGAACAAAACGAAAAATAAGAGATAGACCTCGACCAACAAACTCACAACGATGGCAGACTATAGCACATTGTACCACCACAACACTTTCAACAATTTTCTCTGCCATTCAATCTAATACACCAAAAAGCATGGGTTGACGTATTAATAAAATGTCAGCCCAAGGTACTCTGCAAAACCTAGATTACGAGTTCAACACACCCACAATGCAACTCAATGTCTCACATAACATCAATCCCATATCGTAGTCCATTGCTTCACATAACGCAAAATAAATCTTCCATAGGTAAAACACCACGCCCACTTAGCCTCAAATAAATGCTAGATATCCACTGTTACACAAGAAATATGACATGCTTGCTTCAACAAGGACACGTAATACCACCTAAATGAAAAAAATTTGTGGCACCGACCATTTTCTGATCAGAGACTCTAATACTTTGTGTCCTCGTCGATTTGTTGATCAAATAATTAAATACACTTGGGTTCCAAATGAAACGTAACATCAGCTAAACCCAGTCCATTCAGACCACCCAAGATTAGTAGGCTCTACAATTTAATACACCAGCTTTTCCAAGAAAACAAACATTTGTACTCTTGCCAAAAGCTTTAAATATTTTATAGAATTTAAAAAATAAACATCTCATAATAAGATAAAAATTAGCAAATAGAAATCACCTCACGCCTACAAAATAGTTTGGACTCAAACAAATAATAATAAGTTTATTAAATATAAAATCAAACTCAAACATATAATAAATAGTTAATTAAATATAAAAATCAAACTCTCACATATATATATACAAAAATATTATTATTATGCACTTAATATAAACAATAATCAAAATTATATTTTTACATATTTAGATTTCTATAATTTGTAAATTTTAAATTTTATTGAATTGAATTGAATATTATAATTATTATAATCATAATTTAATTTTAAAATTATGATCAAGTTAAACACTAAATCTATATAACAAGAAATCTATATATAAAACCCTAATGGTCTTACCTAATAATTGGACTATAAAATATCTTAATTTAAAATAGTAAAAAAAACAATGCCAAATAACTACTAAAATTAAAGCTGCAGAGCCCCGGATGGGGTGACACGAGTCGAAAGCGAGGGACGTGGCGAGGAGGTGAGGGAGGCCATTTATATCAGCCCTCACCACACACTCCATGAGTTATGAGACGCACTTGTTCCGACCGCCTCCGTCCTCCGATGAGGCCGTGCACGAGTGACTTCAGTCCAGTCAGCCAGAGCATTAAGCTCATGGCTTTAATGGCTTTTATCGCGCTTTATCTCTCCACCAACCCTCCTGGGAGTTCTATTGTGCCTGTGAAGCTTCCCGATAAGCGGAGTTGTAACAAAGCTCTCGGCGATTCAGCACTGAACTTAGCTCCTGCCATGCTGAGGGTGAGAGGGAGGCCTCGTAGGGGAGCTGGCTGGTATACAACCGACTCCCATAGAAAGAGGCACCGGAATTTCAAACGCGTGCAGGCTTTAGTCAAGCAGAGGCGACGACAGGTGATGATAGCCGCGAGCTCACCTCCCGGAACAATTTTGGAAGAATACCTGAGCATCGAGCTCCCACCAGATTTCTCAGAAAGTAAGATGTTTACAGTCCTCGACAACTGGGACCCCCCAACTCGCTTCATCGACTCAGTTGCTAAACCTCGCGCTAAAGACTCCTCTGACCCCTGCGCCAAAGACTCCTGAGACCCCTGCGCCGTGCCATGTATAATTGAGGAGGAGACACAGGTGGATACAGGAGGAGAAGCAGGTGCAGGACGACTCGGAAAAGACGACAAGCTGTCGATGCCGCCCTCGCCACCTCTCTTGCTCCCGGAGCAGCTGCAACTCATATTCGAAGTCCGAAGTTTGGTCGATGATCAGATATTCCGAGCGGTCTGCGCCAGCACCTGGACATGCTTTATGCGGCCTATTCCAACGCCACTCCTAAGCGTCAATGCCCAACTGCTGTCGTAGGTAGTTTATCAGGACTGTAGTTCTCTAGTTGATAGTTTGGATAGCTTCAGATTTTCCATTACTATAATACTGTTAAACAAGAATACACTCCCTAGTTTCCTACGGGCAGGGTGGTGCTACACTCTCTATATTTTTTGCATGCTACTGTGGGACAGCCAGCTGTCCTGGTTTCCTACACAGGCAGGACAGGTGGTGACTATGTGTCATGTATACTCCTTTTTGCTGAAACTTTAATATAACGGGATCTACCTTTTATTTAAAAAAAAATAAAATTAAAGCTGGAGAGGATCATGCGGTGCTTGACAGTAAGAGCAGCTAGTGCAACGGATGAAACCTAGATACATTTACTTTTATTCGGTCTTCGTTCATGATTGTAAAACTCTAATACTTTTACATCTGCTCGTCCACCTCAATACTTGTCATCGCTCATGGGTAAAAAATACCAAAATCAGAGCTGGAGAGGATCATACGGTGCTCGAGGGTAGGGACAGTTAATGCAACGGATGAAACCTTCGCTACATTTACTTTTATTCGGTCTTTATTCATGATCTGCTCCTCCACCTAAATATTTGTCTATCACTCCATGAAAGCGGTCCAGCGGAGAGCATCTGTATAGATGGAGTAGATAAAATAGGTTAGAGGTGGGTTGTGCAGTTAACCTTGTTTTTTTTTTAACTTTAACTGGGTTGTGTACATAAACTTGCATTTGTATAGATGGAGGGTACATGAAACTGGTACGTCAACTTGCATTTATATAGATAATATTAGAAGGTGGGTTATGTACATAAACTTGCATTTCTCTAGGGAAGACAGTGAAATAAATAAACATCTTTCTGCAACATCGGAATAAAAATTTATATTAAATTTTGTATCCGAAAAATAAACATCTTTCTGCAACATCGGAATAAAAATTTTATTAAATTTTGTATCCGAACAAAAATTTAATTTCTATAAATTTTGTATAGATTGAAGGTGGAGGGTACAATAAATAAATATCTATTGAAAAATTCCACAGAACAAAAATTTGGTTGGTTGATAGATAGTACCATAACATACGGTGAAAGAATTCACTTTCAACATCAGCCTTAATAGCTAACAAGATGTTTTGTCAGCCTGCATGAGTAGTCTATAGATTTAAAAGCTGTGATGCTAATAAATATGAATGCCAATAATTAGAGTCTCTTAACCTGTAAATATGAATGGCAATAATGAGAGTATCTTAACCTGGCAGGGACAGTGAGTCGGAACTGTGGTTTGTATAATACACCGAACCTATCAATCGCATTTAAAAATAAATAAAATGAATATTAGATATTTTGGGTAAGTTGGACATGCTAAGAAAAATAAGTTGAAAAAGATTTCTCAATGTTGAAAATGGCCTCAAAAACCATGTTACACAAAAAAAAAAAAATCCCTAATAAAGTTACATAGACAACTTTCTAAAAGAAAATTATGTTATGGACATCTAGTAGTCAAGATAGAAAAGTATGGTTTCCACCCAAATCACTTAAGAAACTAAGGCTATAAATAAGCAATAAACATAAAAAAAAAAAAAAAGAATAATAGAAAGGATATTAACCTACTAAAATATCTAGGAAGCACACACAACTAAGGAATGAGACAAGGATCATCTTCCCTAATAGAGTCACTAATATATTTGCTAAATTTTTTCAAAGAGTGTGCCAAAATCCCTTAATGGTTTTGTAAATTATATCATGGACAAATGAAAGAAATAATAATAAAACACTAGTAAGAAACTATTATACTCAAAATATATTTAATGCACGAAAACAAATAACAAAATCACCATGCATATTAAAAGTGAATTACTAAACATTACGCATATACGAATGAATGATTTTATTAAGTAATGGAATAAATTTACCAATGAAACCTTATGAAAGATTTGATCTAGCTATATGGACTACAAATCCACCCTTGGGAATGGGTTCTTTACCTCCTTGTGTGCTAGAACTCCAAGCTTGGTAAAATGAGGGAGTTCTTGATGGTAGAGGGACAATAGCTAGGGTGCTAAATCTCTAAAGAACATTTCTTTTAAACATAACCATTACTCATGGATTGTGTGGATCAGTTTTGTGATCTCAATGGCTTTATTTATAGATGAAATGGTGGACCTTATGGAATTAGCTTCAATGTGAACTATCCCAATGTATTAATGAAGTATTGGGATGAGGATGATTAAAAAAGATTATATAAAACCTATAAGTAACAATAACGTATTGATATAGTCCACACTTACCTACTCGGCTATTGTAACAAAAGACATTAATGAAGCTGATAAAAATAGTATTTTGTTTTCATTTTAATATAATAGAGAGAAAATTTTAATGGATTTCTTGTGCACTCTAAAAGGATAAAATGAAGGAAATAGTGGAGAGCACTATGATTTATTTGGTCAAATTATGGTTTGAATTGGCTCAAGATGTTCAAAAATCAACATACAAAAATAATTCCTACATGCATTTTCTATGTCACATATTAATAATAATAATAATAATCTATTTTAAGGTCACTACCAAGCCAAATACCAAATTGGTGTATGATATCCCTTTGTTTGTGGACAAGGGACCCCCCCCTCCGCACAACGATTTGAATGCTAAAGTCTATAGAGGTATGCATACCCTACCCCCTCCTGATTTGAACTGTGACCTCTTAGGAGGAAACAATTGTTCTTTTAACCATTAGGCCCACCTCCAAGTTGGATCCTTAAGATCAATGAGAAGTATTAGATCGTTAACTTCGGGTCGATCATGAACATAATGGGACAAAGTGACACTCTAAAAGTTCATTTTTAACCCATTTACATTTTGAATAGCCAGGTATTACTAGGGTATCCTAAAATAGATCTTGTTCATGGTGAAGTACTCCTAGCCTCGGACGGTTGTTTAGGGATGACATGCTATAGGTGTTAAGGTAAAGTGGATCTTCATTTTCATATAATATCTATTTGTAATATCTTGTTTTGAATAATGCCTTATGACATCTTGTTATAGATAGGACCGAAGGAATATCATGTGCACATGCACTTGACACTGAATCAAGATCCTATGAAAGTCGAGGTATATTTACTCAAACTCTAATAAATGCACAAGAAAAAAAAAAAAACAAATATTCAATAAAAAAATTGACATATAATTGAATTCTAAACTTATTACAAATGGTGAGAAATAACTTGATATACTTAGATGTCTTTTGATATTGAATAAAAAGAATATTTAAAAATCAACCTTCAATATTACCACTTTTTTTATTCCAATTACCAATTATTTGAGCCAAAACTGCAATCAATACAAATATGTTATCTTCAAACAATGTAATGAAAATACATGTTATAGCATTCTTTTGATATCCATACTTCTTCTTGTTATAAGAAATCGATATGATCAAAAGAATGATTTTAAATATATGTCATGTGATAAAGTGCACTCTTATGTTTCTTTGAGTTGAATACATTGAAAATAAATATTATAGCATTCTTTTGGTCATCTATACTTATTATTGTTATAAGGAAATCAATATATCAAAAAATGATTTCAAATATATGTCATATGATAAAGTGCACTCTTATGTTTCTTTGAGTTGAATACATTGAGAAAAAAAAAAGAAAGATTTTTAAGATATGTCATATGATGCACTAGTGTTTCTAAACACATTGAAAAAAATGATTTTAAAATGTTTTTTTTTTTTTTTTTTTTTTTTTTTTTTTTTTTTCATCAATTGAATATATTGAAAAAATGGTTTTAAATGCATATACTCATACTCCTCCCAATTGACCAATAGGTAAATTAAGAAAGTTTGAGCTTTGCAAATGTTTATATAATTTTTCATTGAATATGATATTTAAAATTCTCTACATTTATGAGAAATTTTGTTCAAACAATTAATATTTAAAATAAAATAAAATCAATTTAAATATGAAAAAATTTAAAATAAATAAATATACACCTATATTACCTAAAAGTTATGAAACTGCTACTAATTAAATATGTGGAATTCAAATACTTGATACAGAGCTCAGCAAACTCTAATGCAAATCTACCTGGACTTAGATATGAAAATAAATGATATATGTATTGGGATCACTGAGATTTATAAGCACCACACATTAAAATTACTTCCACAAATGATTTTTAAGTATGAAAGTCTATTTCATAAGCAGTTTTATGAAATTCCAGTGAATCACAATTACAACACAGACAAGGAGACATATCATAGCCACGACTGCCTTGGGCTCATGACACCTGCAGGCGATTTTGTCTCTGTTCCGATGCCACCAGCCCATGCCAATACTATATTATCAAAGTAGAAAACATCTGGTAAATATATTTATGTAGAGAGGCCTATTTATCTGAAAATTTTCAGATTAATGAGTCTTTTAATTAGAAATAAGGTGTGAGAGGATTTATCTACATTTTTTATAAATATTTTGTCTTGACTACGAACAAATAACTCAAGAGTATGTCATTTTGCTTCAGTTAATCATTAGGGTGCCTATGTCCAGGTTCTTAACCTGGTTTGGTAGCACTGTTTCTTCCACTAGGTTCAATTCTCGCAAAGAGATGTCCCTTGGGATAGAGGTTCCACTTAGTTGGACTCTTGCTAAATCATAAGTTATCCTGGCTAGGGTGCTGGCTTGTTGGTTGTTGGCACTAGCTTAGGGGTTATAGTGGCAGCCAACAAAATTTGATCTTCGACCTAATCAAGATCATCCTGATTGAGTTACCTATTTCAGATTTAAAAAAAATCATTAGATCACCTGATTACCGATTATTCATTAACCTGATTAACCTGTTTGCCAAATATAAGCTATGACAAACTGCAAAATATCAGGTGACAAGATGTTATCCCCTCTGGGCGTGAGGGGTGTTCATCAGCCACGGGTGAAGTGGCTGGACTAGTTGTAAACTACTTTTACAAATTAGAAAGACCAGTTAAACAAATTTTATAAAAATGCCGGGACGACGGAAAATTGAAGGGCTGTGATTTCCAGGCCTGCACAGCGCCACATGCACCGATGCTTCGATACAAACCCTGCGCCTGCACACCCAGATGAAAATGGCAACGACATGAGCTGCTCGATATTTTACTAAAACTGGAACACCGATCAATGGAATCTATAGCATTACCCACCTGAAAATTTTGATTGCTTTCATTCGTATTGTTTACACGCTTACCGGATGGTGGGGATTCTACCGCCATCATCAGAGCCGTATTTATTTGCGTGAGGTTATAGAAACGCTCAATCCAGGAGCGAGCGCATGATCCTCCTTGGATCGCTTCAACTATGGGCTCGTCGAAGCTGATAATTAGTAGCTCTGGCAGAAGAGCTTATAATGGCTAAGGGAGAGAAACTGAGAAATGTAGGCCTCTGGATCAGGGTCCAGAGGCGTACATTCCTCAGTTTCTCTCCCTTGGCCCTCGCCGCCATCGGAAGAGATTCGACGATCCAAGGGATGCTCGGAGATTGAGAGTTTCTATCACCGCAAGGAAGTAAACATATAAACCACTAACAATTCGCACTATATATCAAATCAGTATCCAACCGGGAATTGAGCTCAGCAGAGCTCGATCTCGAACGGTGTGTTGCAGGGCACTAAAACAGAAGAGGAACAGTTGAAGATTAGATGGGGAGCGGCATCTCTGCAATAATTTATCCATCTCAGACACACCCACATGTAATATTCTCCATTCCACTTCAATTTCACGATGAGATATGGCCCGACATCTTTACAGGCTAAATCGGATTCTTTCAATGGTGGCCGACGTTTTTCCGCTGTAGCAAGATTATTTCAATGGTGGGGAATAATTTTTTTTTTTAAGACCATTAATTTTTATCACTGTACTTTCTCTTCCGTTCTGAGATATTGGCCGACATTGTTACATGGTAAATCAGATTCTTTCGACGGTGGCAGACATTTTTTACTATTTATTTTTTTGGGGGTGAAAATGTGTATGTGTCTGTCTATTAATGAAGATATATATACTCGCCTCATCACCCACCTTTTCAAGGATGAAGGTGTGACTATGTGTTGGTGGGTTGTGCAAACTCAACCATCTCAACTATTCTCTTAGGGTGCATGTGTGTGCTCAATGATGAGGGTGTGCAAACTCATCCCACACTCACCACCCTTTTGGGAGGTGAGGATGTGCATGTGTCTATTCAGTGGTGGTTTTACACACTCACACCCCACCACCCACCTTTTTAAGGGGTGAGGATCTGCATACATGTTATTGGTGACAAGGGTTATGCATATTCACCCTCCACCTCGCACCCTCCCAGGGGTGAGGGCATGCACTTGTGTCGATATCACACATATGCACGCCCTTGAGGGGTGGCTAAGGGTGAGCATGTGTTTGTATGAGCACACACAAATATGCATACCCTTGTTGATACACCCCTTACTCTTCTACTCCATCGTGAGGTGTGTACACACACATGTACACCCTTACCCCTTGAAGGGTGAGCATGTGTGTGTGAACACACAAAATTATGCACATCCTCAACTACCCACCACCTACATTCCTAGGGGATTAGGAGTGTGGACACCACACACATGCACACTCTAAACCCTAGGAGGGTGGCTTAGCGTAAGTATCTATGTGTATGAGCACCACAAATATGCACACCCTTGTCAACCCAACCCCTTCTGAGGTGTGTGCACAAACATGTACACCCTCACCACCTAAAGGCTGTGTGTGTGTGTGAGAGAGAGAGAGAGAGAGAAAGAGCGAGAATACAAAAAATGCACACCCTTAACCACCCACCACCTACCCTCCTAGGGGATTCAAGGTGTGTGGATACAATGTGCCAAAACATGCACTCCGCATGAGAGGTGAGGATGTGCATGCAACATGCACCCCTCACCCCCCACTATCCACTACCCACCCTCTCGAGAATAAGGATGTACATGTGTGTGTTGCCCTCACCTTTGACCCCCTACCCTCTTAGAGGTGAAGGTGTCATATCATGTGTGTGGTCCTCACCCCTTACCATCATAGAAGATGAAGGTGTCGTGTGTGTTGTCCACACCACCATAACCCACCCTTCTAGAAGGTAAGGATGTGTGCATGTGTGTGGTCTCTATCCACACAACATGTACATTCTCTTCTCTCCCACTTGTTCATAAATTAAATTATATATATATTCTAATTTGTAAATAAATTAATGGTTTTACCTTTTAATTCATTTAATTAAATTATTTTGTATAAAAAATAAACATAAATTATCTTCTTTCAATTTCTTAAAAAGTGAGTTTTAAAATTTAGTTAATTAATTTATTTTGTTCTTTTGTTTTTGGGTTTGTATCCTTTTTTTATTGGCTTTTTAACAAGGGATATCTTCAATTTCTCTTATTTTAAAGATTTTTTTATATTTAATGAGCTTGACTTTTCTTACTATTTTGATGACATGTTGTTACTCCGATGTATTTGATTTTCATATCTGCATCTACTTTAGTTGGGTTTCTCAATGGCTTGTTTCTAAGTTTTGAAATTTAGTTATTTTCTCACATCTCATTTTTCTTCCATTGTAGTGTTCCCAACAAAATTTTCATTTTATGTTTTCTCTAATATTTTGATAGATATTTTTGTGACTTTTTTGAAAATTCCTTCAATCAATAGTCACTTATCTCTTTGTAGGTGAAAATTTCCATTGTCCTGTGGTGTTCATTACCCCCAATTTGTATCTTTTGAAGACCAATTTCAATGGTTAGTTTCCTTTTCATACTTAGTCATTTTTATGAACTTCCACAAAAATCCTTCATCAAATATCCTTCCATGGGGAATCAAACCACTATTATGAATCTCATTCCATCACATCCAAAGTCCTTGTCCATTTTACTAGCAGATGTTATGGAACCTACTTTTCTTGTAGTCAATTTTATTGCATGTGATTTTTTGGTTTGAACTTTCATATCCTCACCTAGATTTAAATGGTTAAATTTTGTACCCTCCCCAAGCTGAAGTGTTGGAACAAATGCCTTGATGGCAATTACATGTGGTACATTATATCATTGATGGAATGATTGAGATATGAAAATGGTTGTCTAATGTGGGTTAGGATGTCCATTCATTCATACACATCACTATAACAAGGGAAAGAAATATCACTAATCAAATATGAAAGAAAGTGAAGTCTAAAATATTTTTCGTTAAGGAGTAAATGTCTATATAGAGTTGAAGATAAGACATCCTCTCTTTTTTAGAATTCATAATTTGATGATTCTAGACAACAGTTATATTTAGTTTTCTAATAGGGTAGTACAATGGGATCTTAAGATCTAACCATGTAGGCCTATGGTTTGGCCATGTCCCATAGTGTTCAACAGATGAAGAAATGTTGTAGTCATGGTTCATCCTTGTCACATAGTGTTCAACATATGAACAAATGTTGTAGTCCTCGATCATTTGTGTCACATATTGTTGAAACTTTTCAATACTTTATAACTTTTGATGTTGACCTTGTTTGAGATATTTCAAATTATCTTCAACAGATTCCCAAAAGCATGAATCATGATGGAGGAATGCTAGCTTTGTGTGGCCTTTTTTACCTTTCTAACATAAAAAAAATTTAACGTTATATAAGAAATATATTTTCAAGCCTAATATAAAGGAAGAATCAAATGAAATAAGAGATCAACATGTAATATTGAAGCATGCTGAGCCTATTAGATGCAAAGCTAGTTCCAAAGTCGTTTACTCCATCTAGGCCCTCCGAATATGGCATGTTGAGGATGAGGCTTGGGAAATTTTGGATTGGTCAAGAGCATTGATAGTGGTGACCTAAGGAATGTTAAGATAGTCCCATTGAAGGATAATCAAGTAACATGTGCATTGAGGATGATGCAAGTATATTATCAATTGGTAACAATTATTATTGTGATTCACTAGCTATGTTAAGAAATGAAGAATTGAGTGAAATAGGTGATTAAATAACGATCATGATATAAACAAGCATCCCTAATCAATAAAAAAAATTGTCTAGCAATTGAATATGTAAGATGGTGAAAACATAGGAGAAAGTAGTGCATAATAGTTCCATAAATACATCT
>SNQJ01S0183811.1:0-18908 GCA_010110895.2 Picea sitchensis | reverse complement strand
TTTGTTGGTTTTCTGATGGCTCTTGCTGC
This sequence comes from Picea sitchensis, assembly GCA_010110895.2. Taxonomy (NCBI): domain Eukaryota; kingdom Viridiplantae; phylum Streptophyta; class Pinopsida; order Pinales; family Pinaceae; genus Picea; species Picea sitchensis. Next base: position 18,879 of record SNQJ01S0183811.1, on the reverse strand, counting down.
GGTTTGTTTCTTCGTCACTGCAGAAAATATATGGTATTTCGACTTGATCCTTCACTGTAAAATGTCACAAAGAATAGTGTGCATGGTGAGCGATTTTTCCAACGTGAAATGAATTTAGATATCAGATGAGAGTATAGGATTATTTTCAAAGCCACGGCAATGCAGCTGAAGCAACGAGCAGGTAGCGGGAATGGATCTCTGACTCGGTGGGAAAAGAAAGGTCAATGAATCAGATATCGATAGAGATATATGGGCATTGGGTTTATCGATCTCCCAACCTCTCACAGATTTGGTAAAAGAGGTCGCAATAGCATCAAGGAGAAAGATGAAAATATGTACTCTCATTAACCTAGGGTTTAATCCAACAATTTGGCATTTTTGTTTTTTAAGAAAGCCAACAAAAAAATAGAAACCACAAATTATGATGGAAGAATAGAAGGACCATGTAGAAATAATTTTCAAAGATGGTTGTGCAAGCAGATCAGAACCTTGAAAAATTCAACATACAATGACAAATTTCATATAAAAAAAACAATTGTATTTTAAGCCAACATGGAATTGAAAGAATGATGACCTTGCTATTGCACCTGCAAAGATGGTGGATATGCATTTTGTTGTTGTGAGAAAAATCTACCATCCAATTTGAATTACTTACCATTCATGGAAAACTACCACAGTGACATCATGCACTGACATCATGCACTCACATCATGCACTCACATCATGCGCTTAAGATCATAAGTGTTATGATATCAATGATAAAATATTCACAAGAACAACAATGAATAATATAAATATAGGTGACAATTATAATCAATGATTTGTAAGGTAAGCCATAGGCTAACAATAAAGAGTTGATCAATCTTAATGTAGAAGATCAAAATAATCTATTTGTTTTGACTAGTGGAAAGTAGAAAATAAACATTGTGGGATGAAGAAATCTTTGCGACACTAAGAAGGTTCAAGATGAAAAACATTCTCTTAGAATGCCCTCCTTATACCCATATTAACTCACAATTTCAAAATATTTGTTACAGTATCGACCTTCCTAACATTCTAAGTCATTAAATCTATGGTGATCTTGGAAAGTTTCTCTTAATACTTGTATATAATATATAAAATTTTAAAGAAATCCAAGTACTTTGTTACCTTTCTTAAGGTTTGAGAAACCAATTTCCGTCTTAATAGAATTCAATCATCGTCATCTCATCATCAAATTCACTATAAATTTATATTTATAATAGTACTATATGATTCAAAGTTTTCAACTCGAAAATATTACAAATAAACATAAAGTATTTAAATAATATAATATAATGCTTCAAAAGACAAAATCATGGAGTACATAATTTTTTTTTGGAAAACAAAGAAATCCAACCATAGAAAGATTGTAAAAATATTGTTTTTTTTTAGTTTTTCAGAACGATATTTCTTGCATCTCATTGGCGGCAGGTGTGAGGTGACTTTGATTTTCCAGTTTCTATCTTATTATCGGCTGCATTTTTTTTAATTATACAAAAATATTTAATGCATTTGGAAATGGTACAACTTTGTATTTTGTTGGGAACGTTGGTGTATTAAATTTTCAAGCCACCAAATCGTGGGCAATCTGAGTGGCTTTGGTTTTGGTGATGTTACATGTCAAATGGAATCCTAGTGTATTCAATTCTTTGATCAACAAATCACCGACAATGCAAAGTATTAAAGTCTTTGATAACAAATCGTTGGTGTCGTGAAATAGATTTCTTCAAATTTTAGTGACGTCGAAATTAGTTTGTTAATTTTTTTTGGTTAAAAGATACAAACAAACACCAAAAAGGAGATCTTGAAAAAAAATAAAATTTGATTACAAATTTATTGAAAAAAAAAAGGTAGTGTAACTAAAAACAAATATTATAGAGAATGAGAGAGCAAGTTAACCATAATAGTAACTAGGATTAGAAAATGGTTGGTGTCGTGAATGTTTTTCATTTGAGTGGTATTATGTGTATTTGTTGAAGCAAGGGTGTCATACTTTTTGTGTAACAATGGAGATCTAGAATTTATTTGAGGCTGAGTGGGTGTGTTGTTGTACCTGTGGATGGTCATGGAAGATTTATTTCGCATTATGTGAAGCATTGGACTACGAGATGCAATTGATGTTATGTGAGACATTGAGTTTCATGGTAGGTGTGTTGAACTAGTTTTATGGGTTTTGCAAAGTGTCGTGGGATTCCATTGTTGTGAGTATGTTGGACATGATTTGCTAGTGTATTAGATTATCTATAAAGCCTACAAAACTAATTTATTTTATTTGACAACAAATAAAAAAAACTAAATGAACCAAAAATCTGAGACCAGGGTAGTCACATCGATGGCATCCTATATAACTTTTCAACAACACACAAATCAACATGCACAAGTAGGATTACCCAAATACAAAATAGCGACACTCCATAAAATTTCGTCGACTAGAGAATCTAATACACTAGCAAGCCCGCTTTTTCTAAGTTTTTGTTTTGTTGTGAAATAGAACGATGTTATGCAAGCCCTCAATATTTTTCATTTCAACAATTCTATGCATAAAATGTCAATGTGTATATAGTGTGTCTTATTATTAAACATTAAATTAAAATAGATATAGAAAAACAATTTATGAAGTGAGAGGTAGCTATTATATAAATTTTCCAATAATCAATTGCCAAAATAAAATCTATAAATCTTAGAAGTTCACTTAATTAAATTTAACATCAATATTGACTATGTCAATTTAGTATATAAACCTCCGAGAATAAAATATATATAGAATTTTAGTTAATTAAGTAGAAATTATATGTTCTAAATGTTCAATTTACTTTTCGAAAGTCCAAAAAGAAAAATATGTAAATTACCTCGCGCAATAAATTTTACTTGTAACCTTAATAAATTGATACCTTTGAATCTCTTGAGCACACCACTCCCTTCTTGTAGATTTTAACCTTGTACAATATTTTTCTCCAAACAAAATTTCAGTAAAAGAACAAATATATACAATGGAAAATACACACATTACACAGAGATTTTTCCCCTGGAAACCCAAACCGGGAAAACCAACATATTCTATATTCATTCACATCATACATTGTTTACAATACAATATACCTATATGAGCCAACGACATCCAAAACCCTAATCCAATAACCTTGATTAATCAACAACCCTAATTCTTTAATCGAAAATAGAAAACCATAGACGAAAAAGTATGTGCCAAAAAAAGTCCATAAATGAACACGAAAATAGAGGATCACCCAAAAATGGACACAAACACGACTAATATATAATTATGACTAGAATTAGTATTTGTTTTTAGCTTTCAACCACATAAAACCTAACACTATTAATATATATATATATGAATATAATTAATTATGACTACTTCTAATCATAATTATATTTATCTCTACTAACACTACAAACCCACACTAATATATATATATAAACATTCACTACATAGATTTCAAATAGAGAAAATATATACATTACTATACTTGCTAATAATGTTATAATGTACTCAATGTAATAATATATTAAATACACACATATATATATAATATCTCTTATTATTAAATGTATTAATATTAATTTATATAAATAATGGCTACATATTTTTGAACCATAGAAAATGAAAATAAATAAATAGATATTTTATTCTTTTTAATAACAAAAGACAAACTAACAAAAAAATGAAGAAGCCTAGACTAGGTTAATGACAAGGACAATAGTCTGTAACACTTTTCACCAACAAAGCTATAATTCCACGGTGCTAGAATTCCACGGTTAGAACAACAAAATATAATCATACTATATCCATGAACGAGAGAAAACAAAAACATAGTAGATAAAATCTACTAAAGTGATCTATTCTCTTTGTCACCAAATATAAAACTAAACAAAAAACAACAATCAAACCAATATACTATAGCTTCGAACATAAATAATCATGACATAACTTTGAACCACAGAAAACCAAAGAAACTAATTTCCATGCGCCTAAAACTTGAATCAATCTAGCACCATCTTTATTCTCCTTGACAATAGGGAAAGAAACTAACAAAAATGAGAAGCCAAGAAACTATAGATTTTAACCAAATTGGAAAGTTTGTACTTTATTCTCTTAAGTTTCTACTTTATCCATAGCTAGAAGAGAAAACGATAATGATACTAAACAAAGGCAATAACATATACAAAACTAATATATTCTCTTCGACAACAAATCAAAAACTAAAAAACAAAACAATTAGACCAATGTACTATAGTCATGAACTAGAGAAAACAAAAACATAGTGGATAAAATCTACGAATGTGATCTATTTTCTTTGTCACCAAATACAAAACTAAGAAAAAAACAAAAATCAGACCAAGCTACTAATAATCACGACATAGCTTTGAATCGAAAAAATCCCAAGAAACGGATTTCCACATGCCCAAAACTTGAATCAATCTAGCACCATCTTTATTCTGTTTGAAAATAGGGAAATAAACTAACAAAAACAAGAAGCCGGGAAACAATAGCTTTCAACCAGACAAAATGGAAAGTTCGTATTTTATTCTCTTAAGTTTCTACTCTATCCATAGCTAGAAGAGAAAAATATGATGATACTAAAGCTGTGAACGAAAGAAACCAAAAACATAGGCAATAAAATCTAGGAAATTAATCTATTCTCTTCGACAACAAATCAAAAACTAAAAAAAACAATAATCATACCAAGGTACTAAAGCTTCAAACATAAATAATGACGACATAGCTTTAAACCAGAGAAAACCTAAGAAACTAATTTCCATGCAGCTAAAACTTGAATCAATCTTTATTCTCTTTGACAACAGGAAAATAAATTGACTAAAACAAGAAGCCCAAACCAAGGCACCATAGCTTTGAACAAGAGAAGAAAAAAGTTTATGTTTTATTCTCCTAATTTTATGTTTTTATCCATGGTTATAAGAGAAAAATATAATGATACTATAGCCTTGAACTAGAGAAATCAAAAACATAATGAATAAAGTCCATGAAACTTACCAATTCTCTTTGACAACAAATCAAAAAAAAAAAAAAAAAACAAGAATCGAACCAAGGTACTATAGTTTCGAACATAAATAATCATGACAGAGCTTTGAACCAAAGAAAATATAAGAACTAACAAAAACAAGAAGCTCAAACGAGGGTACTCACAATGACGACAACATATATCAATTTGCACCAACAAAGCCATAATTCTATGATTAGAAAAGGAAAATATAATGACACCATAACTACAAACGAGAGAATCCCATAACATATCTAATAAAGTATACCAAAATAATCTATTATGTTTCACAACAGATAAAAGAACTAAATAAACTATGATGGTAGCCTATAACACTTTGCATCAAGACACAAATCGACAAGGACAAGTAGCATTACCCAAATACAAAACACTCACATTGCAGACAATTTCGTCGACTAGAGAATGCAATACACTAGAAAGCCTCACCCGACACACAATGACCGCAGCCTATGGCACTCATCAAAACCTAGGTTACGAGTTGAACACACCCACAATGTCTTTCAGAACAAAACAAAAAATAAGAAATAGACCTCAACCAACATACTCACAACGATGGCAGACTATAGCACATTGCACCGCAACAACACTTTCGACAATTTTCTCTACCATACAATCTAATACACCAAAAAGCGTGGGTCGACGTATTAATAAAATGTCAGCCCAAGGTACTCTGCAAAACCTAGATTATGAATTCAACACTCCCACAATGCAACTCAATGTCTCACATAACATCAATCCCATATCGTAGTCCATTGCTTCACATAACACAAAATAAATCTTTCGTAGGTAAAACACCACACCCACTTAGCCTCAAATAAATGCTAGATATCCACTGTTACACAAGAAATATGACATGCTTGCTTCAACAAGGAGACGTAATACCACCCAAACGAAAAACATTTGTGGCACCGACCATTTGCTTATAAAAGACTCTAATACTTTGTGTCCAAATCGATTTGTTGAACAAAGAATTAAATACACTAGGGTTCCAAATGAAACGTAATGTAGCTAAACCCAATCCATTCAGAGCACCCAAGATTACTAGGCTCTACAATTTAATACACTAGCTTTTCCAAGAAAACAAACATTTGTACTCTTGCCAAAAGCATTAAATATTTTATATAATTTAAAAAATAAACATATGATAATAAGATAAAAATTGGCAAATAGAAATCACCTCACACCAACAAAATAGTTTGGACTCAAACAAATAATAATAAGTTTATTAAATATAAAATCAAACTCAAACAAATAATAAAATGTTAATTAAATATAAAAATCAAACTCTCACATATATATATATATATATACAGTAGCAATTGGTTAAGGCGTGCGCTACTCTTTCTGGGTTGGGGAGGTCAGGTTGAGAACTTTGTGTCCCTTCAGAGGTATGAGAAGCTTTATCACTCCATATCAGCCACACTATGTGGGGAAGTGTCGGGGTGGGTTCAGTATGAATTCCAAGTGGAAAAAATAAATATTAATAAGTTTATTAAATATAAAATCAAACTCAAACAAATAATAAAAGTTAATTAAATATAAAAATCAAACTCACACACACACACACACACACACACACACACACATATATATATATATATATACAAAAATATTGTATGCACTTAATATAAGCAATAATTAAAATTATAGTTTAAATAAAAATTATATTTTTACATATTTAGATTTCTATAATTTGTAAATTTTAAAATTTATTGAATTGAATTGAATATTATAATTATTATAATCATAATTTAATTTTAAAATTATGATCAAGTTAAACACTAAATCTATATAACAAGAAATCTATATATAAAACCCTAATGGTCTTACCTAATAATTGGACTATAAAATATCTTAATTTAAAATAGTAAAACAATGCCAAATAACTACTAAAATTAAAGTACCCAGTAGGATGGTGACAGGAAGTCAGCGAGGGCGTGGCGAAGGAGGTGAGGGAGAGCCATTATCAGCCCTCACCACACACTCCATAGTATGAGGGCATGCACTTGTTGAAGCCAGCTAAAGATCCTCGTTAAATTGCGTGCAGTAACCGGTCCAGTGAGCGAGCAGTAAGCTCATGGCTTTAATGGCGTTAATCGCGGCTTATCTACCCACCAGCCTTCTCGGGAGTTCTATTGTGTCCTGGCAGCTTCCCGAGCAACAAAGCTGCTACAGAGCTCTCGGTGACTTATCCTTGACCTTCGCTCTAGCTATGACAAGATTGAGAGGGAGGCCTCGTAGGGGAGTTGGCTGGTATACAACCGACTCCCATAGAAAGAGGCACCGGAATTTCAAACGCGTGCAGGGTTAGTCAAGCAGAGGCGACGACAGGCGATGATAGTCGTGAGCTCACCTCCCGGAACAATTTTGGAAGAATACCTGAGCATCGAGCTCCCACCATATTTCTCAGAAAGAAAAATGTTTACAGTCCCCGACAATTAGGACCCCGGCCCTTCTCGACTTCGGTTGCTAAACCTGCGCTAAAAGCTCACCTCGACCCCTGCGCCAAGACTCACGAGAGACCCTAGCAGCGTGCCATGTAGTGGGAGGAACCGCGAGGTGAATCTGAAGGAGAAAAGCGGGTCTGAGGGGCGGCTTCGAAAAAGGCGATATGAGAGTAGCAGATGCAGCCCTGCTTCACCTCTCTTGCTCCCGGAGCGGTACAGCTCATATTGAAGTCGAAGTTTGGTGGAGTGATCCAGCAGCAGCAGATATTCCGGCGATTACAGCGGCCTGGACATGCTGTCGCACGGCTATTCCAAGCGCCACTCCTGGCGTCAATGCAAGCTGGCAGCCATTGGGTAGTTTATCGGGGCATGGTTCTCTGTAGTTGTTGATAGTTTGGATAGCTTCAGATTTTCCATTACTATAATACTGTTAAACAAGAATACACTCCCTAGTTTCCTACGAGTGAACTACACTCTATATATTTTTGCGGCATGCGTGGGACATGCCAGTTGTCTTGGTTTCCTACACAGGCAGGACAGGTGGTGACTATGTGTCATGTATACTCCTTTTTGCTGAAACTTTAATATAACGGGATCTACCTTTTATTTAAAAAATAAAATTAAAGCTGGAGAGGATCATGCGGTGCTTGACAGTAAGAGCAGCTAGTGCAACGGATGAAACCTAGATACATTTACTTTTATTCGGTCTTCGTTCATGATTGTAAAACTCTAATACTTTCACATCTGCTCGTCCACCTCAATACTTGTCATCGCTCATGGGTAAAAAATACCAAAATCAGAGCTGGAGAGGATCATACGGTGCTCGAGGGTAGGGACAGTTAATGCAACGGATGAAACCTTCGCTACATTTACTTTTATTCGGTCTTTATTCATGATCTGCTCCTCCACCTAAATATTTGTCTATCACTCCATGAAAGCGGTCCAGCGGAGAGCATCTGTATAGATGGAGTAGATAAAATAGGTTAGAGGTGGGTTGTGCAGTTAACCTTGGTTTTTTTTTAACTTTAACTGGGTTGTGTACATAAACTTGCATTTGTATAGATGGAGGGTACATGAAACTGGTACGTCAACTTGCATTTATATAGATAATATTAGAAGGTGGGTTATGTACATAAACTTGCATTTCTCTAGGGAAGACAGTGAAATAAATAAACATCTTTCTGCAACATCGGAATAAAAATTTATATTAAATTTGTATCCGAACAAAAATTTAATTTCTATAAATTTTGTATAGATTGAAGGTGGAGGGTACAATAAATAAATATCTATTGAAAAATTCCACAGAACAAAAATTTGGTTGGTTGATAGATAGTACCATAACATACGGTGAAAGAATTCACTTTCAACATCAGCCTTAATAGCTAACAAGATGTTTTGTCAGCCTGCATGTGTAGTCTATAGATTTAAAAGCTGTGATGCTAATAAATATGAATGCCAATAATTAGAGTCTCTTAACCTGTAAATATGAATGGCAATAATGAGAGTATCTTAACCTGGCAGGGACAGTGAGTCGGAACTGTGGTTTGTATAATACACCGAACCTATCAATCGCATTAAAATAAATAAAATGAATATTAGATATTTTGGGTAAATTGGACATGCTAAGAAAAATAAGTTGAAAAAGATTTCTCAATGTTGAAAATGGCCTCAAAAACCATGTTACACAAAAAATCCTAATAAAGTTACATAGACAACTTTCTAAAAGAAAATTATGTTATGGACATCTAGTAGTCAAGATAGAAAAGTATGGTTTCCACCCAAATCACTTAAGAAACTAAGGCTATAAATAAGCAATAAACATAAAAAAAAAAAAAAAAAGATAATAGAAAGGATGTTAACCTACTAAAATATCTAGGAAGCACACACAACTAAGGAATGAGACAAGGGTCATCTTCCCTAATAGAGTCACTAATATGTTTGCTAAATTTTTTCAAAGGGTGTGCCAAAATCCCTTAATGGTTTTGTAAATTATATCATGGACAAATGAAAAGAAATAATAATAAAACACTAGTAAAACTATTATATAAAATATATTTAATGAAAAAACAACAACAAAACCATGCATAATAAAAGTAAATTCCAAACATACGCATATACGAATGAATGATTTTATTAAGTAATGGAATAAATTTACCAATGAAACCTTATGAAAGATTTGATCTAGCTATATGGGCTACAAATCCACCCTTGGGAATGGGTTCTTTACCTCCTTGTGTGCTAGAACTCCAAGCTTGGTAAAATGAGGGAGTTCTTGATGGTAGAGGGACAATAGCTAGGGTGCTAAATCTCTCTAAAGAAATTTTTTAAACATAACCATACTATGGATTGTGGATCAGTTTTGTGATCTCAATGGCTTTATTTATAGATGAAATGGTGGACCTTATGGAATTAGCTTCAATGTGAACTATCCCAATGTATTAATGAATTATTGGGATGAGGATGATTAAAAAAGATTATATAAAACCTATAAGTAACAATAACGTATTGATATAGTCCACACTTACCTACTACATAGGGCACAAAGACATTAATGAGTTGATAAAATAGTATTTTTGTTTTATTTTAATATCATAGAGAAAATTTTAATGGATTTCTTGTGCACTCTAAAAGGATAAAATGAAGGAAATAGTGGAGTGCACTATGATTTATTTCGTCAAATTATGGTTTGAATTGGCTCAGTATGTTCAAAAAATCAACATACAAAATAATTCCTACGCCATTTTTCTATCATATTAATAATAATAATAATCTATTTTAAGGTTACCTCCAAACCACACACCAAATTGGTGTGATATCCCCTTGTTTTGTGGACAGGGACCCCCTCCACCAATTTGGTGGTAAAGTCTACAGAGTGTCACATACCTACCCCCCTCTGGATTTGAACTTGTGACCTCTAGGAGGAAGTAATTGTTCTTAACAATTGGAGCCACTCAAGTTGGATCCTTAAGATCAATGAGAAGTATTAGATCGTTAACTTCGGGTCGATCATGAACATAATGGGACAAAGTGACACTCTAAAAGTTCATTTTTAACCCATTTACATTTTGAATAACCACATATTACTAGGGTATCATAAAATAGATCTTGTTCATGGTGAAGTACTCCTAGCCTTGGATGGTTGTTTAGGGATGGCATGTTATAGGTGTTAAGGTAAAGTGGATCTTCATTTTCATATAATATCTATTTGTAATATCTTGTTTTGAATAATGCCTTATGACATCTTGTTATAGATAGGACTGAAGGAATATCATGTGCACATGCACTTGACACTGAATCAAGATCCTATGAAAGTCGAGGTATATTTACTCAAACTCTAATAAATGCTGAGAAAAAAACAAATATTCAAATGAAAATTTAGAGCATATAATTACAATTCTGACATTACAAATGGTGAGAAATAACTTGATATACTTAGATGTCTTTTGATATTGGGCAGAATATTTAGAATCAACCTTTCAATATTACCACTTTATTCCAATTACCAATTATTTGAGCCAAAACTGCAATCTATAAAAATATGTTATCTTCAAACAGTAGTAAATACATGTATGTAGTTTCCTTTTGATGTCCTTTCTTCTTGTTGCCAGAAAATGATATCAAAAAATGATTTACTAAAATATATGTCATGTGATAAAGTGCACTCTTATGTTTCTTTGAGTTGAATACATTGAAAAAATAAATATTATAGCATTCTTTTGGTCATCTATACTTCTTGTGCTGGAAATCAATATATCAAAAATGATTTCAAATATATGTCATATGATAAAGTGCACTCTTATGTTTCTTTGAGTTGAATACATTGAGAAAAAAAAAAAAAAGAAAAGATTTTTAAGATATGTCATATGATGCACTAGTGTTTTAAACACATTGAAAAAATGATTTTTAAATGCATATACTAATATTCTATGTTTTTTTTTTTTTTTTTTTTTTTTTTTTTTTTTTTTTTTTTTTTTTTAAATGCATATACTTATACCCTCCCAATTGACCAATAGTAAATTAAGAAAGTTTGAGCTTTGCAAATGTTTATATAATTTTTCATTGAATATAACATTTAAAATTCTCTACAGTTATGAGAAATTTTGTTAAAACAATTAATATTTAAAAAATAAGAAGCCAAAATCAATTTAAATGTAGAAAAAATTTAAATAACAAATATACACCTATATTACCTAAAAGTTATGAAACTGCTACTAATTAAATATGTGGAATTCAAATACTTGATACAGAGCTCAGCAAACTCTAATGCAAATCTACCTGGACTTAGATATGAAAATAAATGATATATGTATTGGGATCACTGAGATTTATAAGCACCACACATTAAAATTACTTCCACAAATGATTTTTAAGTATGAAAGTCTATTTCATAAGCAGTTTTATGAAATTCCAGTGAATCACAATTACAACACAGACAAGGAGACATATCATAGCCACGACTGCCTTGGGCTCATGACACCTGCAGGCGATTTTGTCTCTGTTCCGATGCCACCAGCTCATACCAATACTATATATCAGAAGTTGAAAAACATCTAAAAATATATTTATGTAGAGAGGCCTATTTATCTGAAAATTTTCAGATTAATGAGTCTTTTAACTAAAAATAAGCAATGTGATTGTGAGATTTAACTGTTTTTGTGTTTTGTCTTGACTACGAACAAATAACTCAAGAGTATGTCATTTTGCTTCAGTTAATCATTAGGGTGTCTATGTCCAGGTTCTTAACCTGGTTTGGTAGCATGTTTGTTATCCTTTCCACTAGGGTTCAATTCTCACAAAGAGTACAGTTCCTTGGGATAGAGGTTCCACTTGGACTCTTGCTAAAGTCAAAAGTTTCCTGCTGAGTGCTGAAAGAAAAACATGGCTGTAGAGCGCAGCCTAGGGTTATAGAGGCAGTCAACAGGATTTGAACTTCGACCTAACCAAGATCATTCTGATTGAGTTACCTATTTCTCTAGATTTAAAAAATCAGGTAAGATCACCTGATTACCGATTATTTATTAACCTGATTAACCTGTTTGCCAAATATAAGCTATGACAAACTGCAAAATATCAGGTGACAAGATGTTATCCCCTCTGGGCGTGAGGGGTGTTCATCAATGATATGCAGACGGAGAATTGAAGGGCTGTGATTTCCAGGCCTGCACAGCGCCACATGCACCGATGCTTCGATACAAACCCTGCGCCTGCACACCCAGATGAAAATGGCAACGACATGAGCTGCTCGATATTTTACTAAAACTGGAACACCGATCAATGGAATCTATAGCATTACCCCCCTGAAAATTTTGATTGCTTTCATTCGTATTGTTTACACGCTTACCGGATGGTGGGGATTCTACCGCCATCATCAGAGCCATATTTATTTGCGTGAGGTTATAGAAACGCTCAATCCCCGAGCGAGCGCATGATCCTCCTTGGATCCCTTCAACTATGGACTCGTCGAAGCTGATAATTAGTAGCTCTGGCAGAAGAGCTTATAATGGCTAAGGGAGAGAAACTGAGAAATGTAGGCCTCTGGATCAGGGTCCAGAGGCGTACATTCCTCAGTTTCTCTCCCTTGGCCCTCGCCGCCATCGTAAGAGATTCGACGATCCAAGGGATGCTCGGAGATTGAGAGTTTCTATCTCCCTTGGCCCTCGCCGCCATCGGAAGAGATTCGACGATCCAAGGGATGCTCGGAGATTGAGAGTTTCTATCACCGCAAGGAAGTAAATATATAAACCACTAACAATTCGCACTATATATCAAATCAGTATCCAACCGGGAATTGAGCCCAGCAGAGCTGGATCTCGAACGGTGTGTTGCAGGGCACTAAAACAGAAGAGGAACAGTTGAAGATTAGATGGGGAGCGGCATCTCTGCAATAATTTATCCATCTCAGTCACACCCACATGTAATATTCTCCATTCCACTTCAATTTCACGATGAGATATGGCCCGACATCTTTACAGGCTAAATCGGATTCTTTCAATGGTGGCCGACGTTTTTCCGCTGCAGTTGCTGTGGTAGGTGTTTTTTTTAAAACCATTAATTTTGTCACTGTACTTTCTCTTCCGTTCTGAGATGTTGGCCGACATTGTTACATGGTAAATCAGATTCTTTCGACGGTGGCAGACATTTTTACTATTTTTTTTGGGTGAAAATGTGTATGTGTTTGTCTATTAATGAAGATATATATACTCGCCTCATCTTACCTGCACTGGGGATGAAGGTGTGTGACTCTGTGTTGGTGGAGTTTGTGCAAAATCAACCATCTCAGCTATTCAGGGTGCATGTATTGTGCTTGTGATGAGGGGTGTGGAAGCTCATTCCACACTCACCACACCTTTGGGAGGTGGGATGCCATCCCATCTAGCATTCCAGTGTGAACACACCCCACCACCCACTTGCAGGGGTGAGGATCGCTACATGTTAGTGGTGACAGGGTTATGTATTCACCCCTCCACCCTGCGCCCTCCGAGAGGGGTGAGAGTGCGTCACGTACCACACATATGCATGGCCTTGAGGGGTGGCTAAGGGTGAGCATGTGTTTGTATGAGCACACACAAATATGCATACCCTTGTTGATACACTCCTCACTCTTCTACTCCATTGTGAGGTGTGTACACACACATGTACACCCTTACCCCTTGAAGGGTGAGCATGTGTGTGTGAACATACAAAATTATGCACATCCTCAACTACCCACCACCTACATTCCTAGGGGATTAGGTGTGTGGACACCACACACATGCACACTCTAAACCCTAGGAGGGTGGCTTAGCGTAAGCATCTATGTGTATGAGCACCACAAATATGCACACTCTTGTCAACCCAATCCCTTCTGAGGTGTGTGCACAAACATGTACCCTCACCACAAAGTTGTGTGAGAGAGAGAATAAAAAAAATGCACACCCTTAACCACCCACCACCTACCCTTCTAGGGGATTCAAGGTGTGTGGATACAATGTGACAAAACATGCACTCCACATGAGAGGTGAGGATGTGCATGCAACATGCACCCCTCACCCCCCACTATCCACTACCACCCTCTCGGGAATAAGGATGTACATGTGTGTGTTGCCCTCACCTTTGACCCCCTACCCTCTTAGAGGTGAAGGTGTCGATATCATGTGTGTGGTCCTCACCCCTTACCTTCATAGAAGATGAAGGTGCCATGTGTGTTGTCCACACCCCCATAACCCACCCTTCTAGAAGGTAAGGATGTGTGCATGGGTGTGCTCTCTATCCACACAACATGTACATTATCATCTCTCCCACTTGTTCATAAAATTATATATATATATATATATATATATATATATATATATATATATATTAATATATATATATATTCTAATTTGTAAATAAATTAATGGTTTTACCTTTTAATTCATTTAATTAAATTATTTTGTATAAAAAATAAACATAAATTATCTTTGCTGTTTAAAAGTTTAGTTTAAATTTAATTATTGTTTATTTTGTTCTTTTGTTTTGGGTTTGTATCCTTTTTTTTATTGGCTTTTTAACAAGGGATATCTGCATTGTTCCTGCGTAGGTCGTCTGCTTCAGGGTTTTGGATGCACGTTTTAGGTAGATTGATTGAGATTCTTAGGTTTGCATGTTGGTTATTTTGGTTGCATGTCGGTTATTACAGTGCATGTTGCATAATAAGGTTTAACAATCATAAAAGGACGCATGCAAAGGTATAGATGTCAGCTGCTCAATATCATGAATAATAAGCGTTCATGCATGGAAATACAAATAGCCTAATGAAAATATAGAATCTAGACGTAAGCAAGATCTCCTGGATCTGTACTGAAATACAATAGAATGTGAAATGCATTGACAGATGAAGGCCGGATGCATGCGGATAGATGGGCAAAATGAAGAAATCCAGGAGAAACAAATTAGCAGCTACCCATGTATGGAAAATTCGATCTAAAGAATCCACCATCAAAATGGGCTCGAAACTGCTCCAAACAATGCGCCCTGGCCTCTACCTTTGGAATAACTATGCAGCCAGACTTGGATCGGGACCTCCTCACGGCCTTGGTCCCGGACCCACAGGGGTTTAAGCCCCTCCTTGGGCGTGTAGCCCCAAAGGATGCCAGGTGGAATGCGACTCTATATAGCTCAAAACGATTTTCTCGTCCAATGATGAAATGGGTGGGAAGGGTTTGGTCGGATCTGATGGGGAACCCCATGCAGCATGAATGTCTGTCAAGACCATTGCGCTCAAAATGGTTGTATGGGTCGATATGCAATATTCCACCGTTGGAATATGATGATGAATGGCTCAATGGAAGCGCCATGAATGGATCTCTACTAGGGCTGAATGAATGTGCAATCGGGACAACGGTCTACTGCATATCTCTAAACCCTCAAAATGACCTCAAAATGACTTGCGCCCTCACTAGCTGAACTACGCAACACTGCAAACTGGATACACCTGAATAGCACGGTGAAATACATGGATGGTATCTCTGATGGGCTAAGGTGTGTCTCTCAACGCCGAAACCGATCAATGGTGGTGGTTTCCTCAATCCACAAAATATAGTAAGATTAGAGCTCTCCTCCTCCTCTCGGGAAGTCTCAACATCAAATCATAACAATGCATAATGAATTAGGTTGCTTTACCCTTCCTTTATAGTTTCTCGAAACCCTAATTGCGTTGTTGACCTTTCTCCAGTGACTTTACTTTTACTTTATTATTCCTTGATTATATCACTTTATTAATTAATTAATTAATTAATTAATCATTTTACTGTAAAAAGTGATTTATCCATCTGATGGCTTCTCCGATACTTGAAAGTCACTTCTCATCATCTTATCTGTAATACTCTTCCTCCTAATTCCAATGAGCTGTACATAAGATGTTTCTCTAGTAATATGCCCATTATGACCTTCTTAGTGTTTAATTAAGATATGACCCATAATAACTCAAAATTAGGAAATCATCGGAACGCAACGAAACCAAACCAGGTTGATGTGAAGATGGATCTTTATGATGAATGATGCAAGTCGAACCCAAATAAACCCCTCAATAGCCTTTATGTCTCGAACTGTAATGCCCTATCGTCTCTGCCGAGGAACGCAACACTCACAGGCTATTTGTAACAATTTACATAAATGTCCAAAATGGGGACATTCTGAGTCCCTAGAATTGCTTGTCCTCAAGCAATAGCTGAATCAACTACATATGATAGAGTTCCCATATCCCCCTGTGTGACACAAGGTAGGCTCTCCTCAAGATGTGGTCTCTCCAGAGTGCTCTACATGACACCCACATGCTCTGATAGAGTAGAGGTGATCAATGACCCAAGAATCTGATCCAACTCCCGAGGAGCAACCACTCTACTTGAACTCAACTCCATCAAACGCTAAACTACCAAGCACTCCAATCCACAGATCCCAAATCAAGATGGGAACTGCAGTACTTTTGTGGGTATGGTTGCAGTAACATATCAACATCATGAGTCTCCACCGCAAATAGCATTTCCACAACTGAAATGGGTCTATCCTGAACCATGCAAACTCAACATGGCCCCAGAGTACGAACATGTTGTTGCCATAGTGGTACTACAAGACCTCAGTGAATCACTAACCCGAGTGGCGTGCTCTCCCCAATACTGAAAATCAATGGGAAAGCAAAGTGACTTCCCCTAAGCGTTATTGTCTCCATCAGTCAATGAAATGCCTAGCCCGGTAATCCAGCGAGGGGTCCCATGCTGGTCTCACGGCCGGGGACCATCATCGCGTCAGGATCTACTCTGATCATGATTGTCTGTTCAAAGTATCCATACTAGACCCTGTACGCATGGATCCTCATAAGATGAAACAAACTATTGACCCAATGGACTCGAG
This sequence comes from Picea sitchensis, assembly GCA_010110895.2. Taxonomy (NCBI): domain Eukaryota; kingdom Viridiplantae; phylum Streptophyta; class Pinopsida; order Pinales; family Pinaceae; genus Picea; species Picea sitchensis. Next base: position 1,505 of record SNQJ01S0183811.1, on the reverse strand, counting down.
GATCCCATATCAAATTTGGAATCTCATCGCTTCCAATCCCCACTAGCGTTGTTAGCGTGCCCCCTCGGTAACTTTGACTATCCCACCCTCATCCCATTGAGAGTTTGAATATGTAGCAACGTTTGAGTTATCCTCTGTCCCATAGCCTAGGATGAAGCTCTCCATCACGCCCTAGAACTCAATTTGTCTACCCACGATGATCCACCCTATCTGCTGTATGCAATCAGAATTACTCTGTCAAGTGGTCTCGACCACCAACTCTCCATGTCCCCTTCCACATGCAGCACCCCTATGGGTTGTGATGATAAAATTGTCGATAAAGGCTATCATAAATATCTTCCACTGGCCCTGTAGGACCGGAAAGTATCATATGCTTTGGTCAATCCCGATTCCCAAAGGCTTGACCAAAAAATCATCCACTAGCACCCATGGTGAATAATGGCCTAAACTCCAACTATCGGGTACAACAATAGATAACTCCACAAAATGTTGGCCAATCACTCTCCCTCCATCATCATTCGGATAGTTGTTGCTATTGTGAAGGTGATCTCCCAAAACTATGTGCTGCTGGAAGGGTGAGGAATCTCCATGCTCCACTAGTGTGTCTCCTCCCTGCATCAATGTGATCTCGTGAGATCCACATAGATCTCCCTTAGTCTCTCCAATAGGTAGTCTCTGTCCATGTGCTGCTGGTAGTCAACCCTCATAGATCTCGCCAATCTCCAATAGGTAGTCTCTGTCCATCAATAACTGCTGGTAGTCAACCCTCATCATAGTCACTCTCTCCATGAGAGTATGGAAATCATCAATGGCAAGTCCCCTATCTGAACTATCATGTGCCATCGATGCCCTCCAACAATAACCTGCCACCAATGCATGTGTATCATCAATGCATCGAGTGGCTACCATGATCATGTTCTCACTGACTCTCAATTTTCCCGTCCAGTGTCGTGACTCCTGATCACAGTCCCGCTGAGGTTCTACCTCATGCCCCTCACTGCTAGTGTCAACAATGGAATCCCCAACATCACACTCCTCAAAATATAAGGCACTAAACTACCCACTGTCCACTATGCTACTGAGTCTTCCTGTAGGCCACTGCACACCATCACCAACTGCTACCCCCATCTGAATCACACTGTATCCTGTATGGGCAGTTGTATCCTCCTGTGCGCTCACCCTACTAATATCATCTCCACCTGGATCCCATACATATGTGTCCAAACACATGCTATGGTCATCCCAACCAATAAGGAGTTTATCATCATCACTGTAGATCGATCCTGGGAGTAAGTGTCCCAACAAGCTGTTGGTCTCCACAACCTGGTCCATCAATGGAATCTCCAAGAGTGGTGACTCACTCTCCTCATATTGATAGGTATCTGTAAGGTCAACTATCTCCAAGCCATACCTCTCCTCCTGGGTCTGCAGATCCATATGTCCCTTGTGTACAATCCCCACACAAGGCTCCTCTACCATATCATGAATGCCACTGATATCCTCAT
>SNQJ01S0183810.1:0-18949 GCA_010110895.2 Picea sitchensis | reverse complement strand
TTTTGATGTCCAGATTGCTTTTCTACAAGGGCCTTGTAGGCCAAAAACTTGTCAAAAACTTCACTCTTGAGTTTTAAGAAGTAAACCCAAGTGTTATCACTCCAAGAAACTCTTTGAGGTTGTGGATCAAAGATTCTTGGTAACTTAAGGTAATCTTCTTTTTGTATTTTGTATGTGTGGATCAATGGGATAACTCAATTACATTATGGTATTCAGACAGTCAAAATGAGAATCAAATGAACCAATGCTCTCAAGGATCAATAATTAGGTGATATCTTTAAAGTGGGTGAGAAAGAAGTGTTTATAAACCAGATACAAAATGTAGGGTTTAATAAAAAATGATAAGAAACTTAAGCAAGTTATGAACTGACTAATGAGATGATAGTCATTCTATAGTTAAAACAACTTGAATAAGAATACATAAGGAAAGATGAGAATCTAATATCAATAGAGAGAGAAAACTGTGATTTGTATTGTCATATCAAAAATCCTCTTTACAATACAGTATATTTCTGTATCCAGAATCGAACCCTGGTATGTGAAAAACATAGGCATTTATAGCCTTTACAACAAGTCTCAAATCCTAGAAAACTAGATCTGGATTTCTAAATATAGAAAACGAAGAACAAAACTAAATGCAATAGGATAACTAAAGATCTAGTTCCTATTAATCAAACTGTCTTCAAAGTTTGTCTTTGACATATGGTCTTCATCATTTGCTATGTCTCTGATGTTTCATGGAGGAAAAGACACATGTCTTCAGTGGTTGGAAAACTTTCACCAGCTGTAAGTAAGGTGTTAGTTGATCATATGAGTATTAACCTCATTTATCTCCTCAAAATCTTGAAACAAAAATATCAAAATTTGGTGATTTATTCTTTGATGTCACTTTATACTTCAAATCACCCAAAAATAGTTCTGTCTGAGCTGTAAATCCTCAAAATTCCTTCTTTGTGGTTTCACCGGCTATTTTGTCTTGAAATTTTCTAGTTAGCCAGTGTAAGATCTACTTTTCAATGACTAACTGTTTGTAGCTGCACTTCCTGTGTCGGTGAAAGATTTTCTTTGGCCAAAGAAAAATATTCAAAATGGGCATACTCTACCTCCATGGCTGTCATCTGTTCTTTTAGAATTTGAACCGAAATTATTTTATGGTCTTCTTTGGTTCTCTGTGCATAAGCACATAAATATTTCTGGTTCAAAATGAGTCCTTGAATAGACTGGTTCTGGTACACTAATCTTATGTCGATGCCTTCAATATGTCATTGGATATAGTTATCGATCTATAAATGACTGCCAACGTAATCATTATCAGTTCCAGATGTTTATCTTTCCTCGTAGATTTACCATGGGCGTCTCTAAGAAAAATAGAACCTGGAAAGATAAAACCAACACATACTGCTACTATAGCCCCTATAATCTGAAATGCATCCCAGACATTTTGGATCAATGATGCCCCCAAGAAAACACAACCTACCAATCTGGCTATGATAAAAATAAATCTTTTGGAATCCGATAACAGGGGTTGTGCGGATGGAAATTCCAATCCATCAAGATTGAGACATAAGGAAAAATGAATAATTGGAAAGACCAACATCAAATGAATAGCATAGATAACACGAACAATATCATTCAACATATCATTGTAAGGAACTCCCAAATCTATGTCGAAATTGGATAGAACATCAATCATAGTCTTATCTTCAAATACTATATAGCCTAAAAAAGCTTGTCATTATGTATATGGTTGAACAAAATGCAATTGAAGTCTGAAGAATTGTTCACATATCTGAAGATTTGGAAAGTTCATTATGTATGGGATGGACATTGGAATGGAAAATGTAAGCAGTGACAATAACTGGGACAACTGTAAAAAGCTTCCAAAATGAAGCCTGATCAACAACATTATAAAGTAATATTTGCATGGAGATATCACCAAGAACTAATTTGGAACTAGGATATGTGATGAATTTTGGTAAGAGGAAGTCATCAATCTATTGATAGCGAGCTTGCAAATCCTTCTTCTGTCACTCATTCAAATAGTTCAACAATCTGGCATTCGATCTTTGCTCCAGATCTAGCTTTGCGCGCCATATGAGTTAACAAAGGAACGATCTACAACACCTGTAAACTCTGGCACTTGGCAGTTTATTAACTGATCAAAGTACTAAATCTGGAGAAATGTCAAGATCCTTTGGAACAAACCAGAGTGATATGTTAGCATAGAGTAGTAAAAAGATCATATAGAACACTCTCCTTTCGACAAATCCTAAACCCAATCCAACAATGAAACTCTTGACAACAGTGGAATTTGTGGGATTCTTCAAGATGTTTGGCGGTAATCCATGACAACTTCTAACTTTCCAGATACTGAGAAGCTACTCGACACCTAGAAATTCTCTGGACTTGCAATCATTGGGCATCTGTCAGTGGATCTTCTTCGTAGCTTAGACATTTGGACATAATTTTTAATCGTGACCTGTCTTATACTTGATTTTTCGACTTGGCATATGAACTCGTCTTTGGACATTTGGACACTATAGTGCTTAAGTGTTTTGGCTTAATGCTAACTTGTGTATGGCCTATGATGATGACATGTATTTGAGAGATGGACTTGACGCTTGTAATGGTCTGATGTGTTGAACGAATGGGGTGCGTGACAAGTGGAATGAGTATTTTAGCATATGTGCACATGTGGTTTGGCCCATGGGTCCCTAAAGATTTGGCTAAAAACTGTCTAACCTGAGAGGTTTAGTTTAGTTTAAAACAAAACTCAGGCTTAGGGACAAAAGGAGTTGTTTGGTATATGATAGTTTAGATCTGTGTCTTTAAAGACTCTCTACCTATAATTTGGCACAAAAATGATATTTAATATAGCTAGGATAGCTAAAGATTAGATCACGTGCGCACACACCACATTTTGATGAAATTTACAACAAAGATGTATATTTTGTTTTGAAAAAATGAGATCCATAAGAGCGAGGGTTGAGTCTAGGTAACAATTATTGTATTTTTTGGAATGTAGGTCATTAAATAACCTAGACAAAGTGATCAACAAGAGATCAATGGAAGAAATGAGAGTATGACACTGGCGAAAATCCTAGGGGAATGATAGATCAAGTAGCGAGTAATGAGGACATTCATAAAATATACCAGTGCATTTTTTATCGCTAACATCTGGCTCCAACTAGGATGGAGATTTCCCTGCAAGGTTTCCAAGAACCTAGTAGTTCTAGTAACCTTTAGCATTAGGCATGGAGTCATCTGGCCTTCACCATTGGGCATGGAGTCATCTAGCCTTTTACATTGGGCATGGGGTCATCTAGCCTTATAATTGATAACCTGCCTATAGTCTACTCCGCTTATTCAAGAAATTGAAAACAATCTACTTGCTCATATGAAGAGATTATTTTTCTACTAACTCCTACTCCTAACCATAAAAATTGGCTCATCATGTGACATCATGCTTCCAATGAAGCCATGATAACATCAGGGTAATTACAAGAATCCTTTGCATGCATATAAATTTCAGAGAACACGTCATTTCGTGCAGCATAATTTCAACTTGCAGAGCATACTTACAATCATCATTTGCCTTGGTTCCAAAGATTGCACAACTGAAGACTTCTGAAAAACATAACTCCATATAAACAACTACCAGATCATAGAAAGAGGTTAACTCTGATTTCTTCTCAAGCCTTTCTTCAACCTCTGATATATAGCTGCCATAAACTGGTTCCTGCAAATCTGAAAATAGTTGTTAGCTGATTGGACTGCTAGTCCCTTCTTTTTCGATATATTCTTTGTAGGTGATTTCAATTTCCTTCTCATGAGGTGTTATACACAGAAGAGAATACTGGAAATCTTCATCCAGATTAAAATCATCATATTCAATGTCTTCTGCAAACATGGAATGGTTGATTACAACATGAAGTTGTTCCTTAGTGGGCAAACAAAAAGGCTCATCGAAATCAGATTCATAGATGTCATATATTGGCTGAATACTTCTCAAGTCAACATAATTTGATGTAGAAATATCCTCTTCTCCATCTACATACTTATCAAAAATAGGTGAACAGAAAACCTCTGTATCTTGCAAAGAAAGACAAGCAATCTTCGGATCCTTCTTTCCAATCATAGGTGAAAACATATCGTAGGAACCTCTTGAAAACATTCATAAAAATCTTCTTCTCTAACTGTTTCTTCATGCAAATAAAAAGAAAAAGGTGCAGCAGATATAGGGTTTGATGTATCTACAACTATGCAATTCTTATTTATATCATGAATATCTTCCCTAACAATATAATTTTCACCTTGACAAACGGAAGAAAAAACTACTTCCTACTAAACTTGCTTCTTGAATTGATCACAACAATATTCAAAGAGTCTTTCAACTAGAAATTCATCTTTACAAAACAAATGGAAAGCATAGTGAAAACTTGCCAATTAGTGAATGCTTGAAGATGGAAGAGATCTGTACCAATCAAGGGCAATCCACTCTAGTGAATACCTGAAAAGCTTAATTTAAATGTCCTGATGTACAATTCCAAGTCGATGAATAAAATCATGAAAATCTAGCAAGTGTTCAGCTGACACTTCCCACTCTTCTCCTCAAAATCTGGGAATACTTCTTTCCCATTCATCTTTACTAGGTACTGGATGAGGGTAACCAGAAATACTGGAAAAATTGCAAAAAACATACCTCTTATTCATTTCACACTAGTGGATTCGCCAAGAGATCCGTCCTTCGTGGAGTCGCCAAATAGATGATTACAACTGATTCAGATGTCTGATCGTTGTCTATCATCAATGGATAAGCTCTGTGTCGTCTCCCAGGGAAGTTATATTCAACTTCGGTCTTCTTTCCCCAGCAACAACGTTAATTTGTTATCACTCCAAGAAGCTCTTTGAGGTAGTGGATCAAAGATTCTTGGTAACTTAAGTTAAACTTGTTTTTGTGTTTTGTATGTGTGGATCAATGGGATAACTCAATTACAATATGGTATTCCTACAGTGAAAATGAGAATCAAATGAACCAGTGCTCTCAAGGATCAATAATTAGATGATAGCTTTAAAGTGGGTGAGAAAGAAATGTTTATAAACCAAATACAAAATGTAGGGTTTAATAAACAATGATAAGCAACTATTAAGCAAGTTATGAACTGACTGATGAGATGACAATCATTCTACAGTTAAAACAAATTGAATAAGAGTATAGAAGGAAAGATGAGAATCTGATATCAATAGAGAGAGAAAACTGTGATTTGTATTATCATATCAAAAAGCCTGTTTACAATATAGTATATTTCTGTATCCAGAATCGAACCCTGGTATGTGAAAAAGATAGGCATTTATATCCTTTACAACAAGTCTCAGATCCTGGAAAATTGGATCTGGATTTCTAAATATAGAAAATAGGAAACAAAACTAAATACAATAGGATAACTAAAGATCTAGTTCCTATGAATCGAACTGACTTCAAAGTTTGTCTTCGACATCTAGTCTTCATCATTTTCTATGTCTCTGATGTGTCATGGAGGAAAAGACACATGTCTTCAGTGGTTGGAAAACTTTCACCAACTGTAAGTAAGGTGTTAGCTGATCATATGAGTATTCACATCATTTATCTCCTCAAAATATTGAAACAAAAATCTCAAAATTTGGTGATTTATTCTTTGATGTCATTTTATACTTCAAATCACCCAAAAATAGCTCTTTCTGAGCTCTAAACCCTAAAAATTCCTTCTCCGCGGTTTCAATGACTATTTTGTCTTGAAATTTTCTAGTTATCCGGTGTAAGCTCTGCTTTTCAATGGGTAACTATTTGTAGTTGTGGTTCCTGTGCCAGTGAAAGCTCTGCTTTGGCCAAAACAAAATATTCCAAATGGGCATACTTTGCCTCCATGGCTGCCATCTATTCTTTTAGAATTTGAACGGAAATTATTTTATGTTCTTCTTTGGTTCTCCATGCACAAGCACATAAATATTTTTGGTTCAAAATGAGTCCTTGAATAGACTGGTTTTGGTACATTAATCTTCTGTCGATGCCTTCAATATGCCACTGGATACAGTTATCGAACTGCAAATGACTGCCAGCGTAATCATTATCAGTGCCAGATGTTTATCTTTCCTCGTCGATATACCATGGGCATCTCGAAGAACAATAGAACCTGGATAGATAAAACCAACACATATTGCTGCTGTAGCCCCTATAATCGGAAATGCATCCCAGATATTTGGGATCAATGTCATCCCTAGGAAAGCACAACCTACAAATCTGGCTATGATAAAAATAAATCTTTTGGAATCTGATAACAAGGGATGTGTAGATGGAAATGCCAATCCATCAAGATTGAGACGTAAGGAAAAATGAATAACTGGAAAGACCAACATCAAATGAATAGCATAGCTGATGACGCACACCCCCTCCACAACCCACAGGTCGGAAGGTCCACGTCAACACAGGATCTTTCCTTCGTTGGCCCGAAGAACTCTACAACGCTCTTCTCTTTTCCTTTCAGAAAAATATGCACCCACAACAAATTCTCGCGGGATCCCCTCTTTGCACTTAGGAGATCGGATTTCACACTTTCGTGAATCCGTAAGTCGAGCGCCTACCTCTCAAATCCCCGAAACCCGAAAATAGTCAACGCTGAACCTTCCTCTTTCTCTTTTAGACTTTTTCTTATCGCGATTTCGATGGTCGTGGTGTCAAGGAACTTGTTTTCCTCGACTCCCGAATCCCAATTTGCCGAAACTCTGATACACTCACAAGCTTTGACTTTTCAATGCCACTTCACTTCTGTCGGGACTTCAGACTTCGCAATATCACGAATCCTAATGCAATGAGTTCAGAATTTCACTTCACGAAACTCTGAAACGGTCAATGGAGTTTGACTCCATGTCAATGGTGCGCCACCTGTCCTCTCTTCGCTGACTCCTCTGTGGCCCACACAATCCCTTTAGCCATCGGGACTTCGTGTTTCGGGATATCACGATTCTCATTGCAAAGTTTACGGGACTTTCACCTGTGAAAAAAAAACCCGATATAGAACCCACGTGTAAATCCAATGGCCCTCGTGGCTTGGATCTACGGTCCTACTCCTCCTGAGCTTAGAACCTTTAGGAATACCATGGTAACTCCCCTTCTCTTTCGTGAGATCTGTCGGCTCACGGGACTTCGTGAATTCTCAGCAAAGAATTTTGACTGTCTGTCTCTTCCTCTGAGAGCTCGTCCTCCTGTGGTCCGACGTCGCTATGCCTTCCTTCGACTCCTACGAAGGTTCAAATCCTTCTGAACTTTCCATGACTCCGTGTCTTTCAGAAAACTCTTGTGCACACTCCTTGTGGCAGACTTTCAAACACTTTCAATTGTTGAACTTCTTCTACTCTGCGTACACCTTCAATAGTAGTCCCTCAATACTTCACTCAGATCCACAACCCTGAGACTTCACTCAGCCCGCGCACTCCTTGCACGGCTCATGTGCCCAACTGCACTTCTATGGAGATGAGGTCGAAAGCTATCTCTCCTGAGATTTTAGAGACAAACCTCCGAACACCTTGTCGACACACTCCTTGCGGACAATTCAACTGCACTCCTTGTAGGAACTCTTGCTCAGATAGAGAAACAATTGAAACTCATTCCTTTCCCTTTCCTCTCAGATTTCAAACATTCAACAAGAAATCATTCATAAATAGCATAAAAGAAATTGCATGACAGAAAGAGTAAAACAACCATGAGAATAACATTCAAAGATGCATACACAGAGAATATATGAACACCATGAGTTTGAATCACAACTTTCTTGTATTTATTCAGAACTTCTGTACATGGAGTCTGCTACACATCTCTCTGCTTCTCTTTTATGCTCCTTAGAATTTTTCATAATTCTAATGTTACAAGACACAATGAGGGTGTCTATATCCCATTTCCCTCTCGTGTTCTAAACTCTCTAATCTACACATTCAATTCTACCTACTTTCATTAACTATCATAAATGCCTTCTATCTACTAAGGATGAGAGAAAACTGCTCAAGGTCTGTTTACATTATACAAGTGTGCCTCCACTTGATGTTTCATTAATGGTTCAAGATATTTCAAAATTTGTGCTGGGCGATTTTCCAGATGTCCATTGTCTCCACACTGGCTCGCTTGAGATGTTCCTGCATCATACTCCCTGGCTTGAAAATTTTCATGGGCTCCTATCCATGAGCTCACGCACGGTTCGTCCATGCTTCTGGATCTCTTCTTCACTCTCCCAGCTGGCATCTTAAACTGGATTGTCTTTCCACTTGACCAAATACTCAAAGTATTTCTTCCTCCTGGTTTTCTTGCTCACCCTTTTGCCCAGTATGCACTCCATCTGCGACCTTTCTGCAACTGGCATCTTTTTTGTCCACTGGATCACTGGCTGCTCATTTCTTGTCCCTGCTTCCTCAGCCTTATATGGGTACAAATCTGAGATATTGAATATCAGAGAAATTTCGATCCCATTGGGTAATTCAATCTCATAAGCATTCACCCCAAATTTCTTCAAGACCCTACATGGTCCGATTTTCTTCATCTTTATATTATTATATGTTCCTCTCGGGAACCTTTCTTTCCTCAAATGTGCCAGAATGAAATCACCAACCTCAAACCAAATTTGTCTTCTGTGCTGATCTGCTCTGCGCTTATATTCTTGGCTTGAATTCTGCAACCGCTCCTTCACATGACTGTGAAGTTCCTTCATTGCCTCTGCAAAATCTTCTGCACTAGCGCTTCTAGTTGCAATCTATTCTGAATATCTCAATTCAGAAATCCCTCTTGGCTGCATGCCATAGAGAATCTGAAACGGACTCTGCCCTGTGCTTCTTTTAACTGAGTCATTATAAGCAAATTGTGCCTGTGGTAATATGTTGTCCCATACTTTTGTTCATCACTTCTGTCTGTCCATCCGCCTGAGGATGATAAGCCAAACTAAATGACAAGTTAGTTCCCATCTTCTTCCATAAGGTCCTCCAAAAGTGCCCTATGAACTTAGTGTCTCGTTCCGAAACTATACTCCTTGGTAAGCCGTGAAGTCGAATGACTTCTTTGAAAAACAGATTCACAATGTGAGTTGTGTCACTGGTTTTTTGACATGGAATGAAGTGTGCCATCTTGGAAAATCTATCCACCACCACAAATATTGAGTCAAAACCTCTTTGTGTTCTTGGCAACCCTAATACAAAATACATGCTGATTGCATCCCATGGCCTCTCAGGTATGGGCAATGGTTGATAAAACCCTGCATTCTGTTTCCTTCCCTTCGAATGCTGGCAAATTCTGCATCTATCCATGAATCTCTTGACGTCTGCTCGCATTCCCGGCCAAAAATATGACTCATTCAACCTTGTGAATGTCTTGTTGTGACCAAAATTCCCTACCAATCCTCCACTGTGTTTCTCCTTCAGCAAATTCTCCCTCATGGAGCATTTCAGAATACACAGCTGATTACCTATAAACAGTAATCCTTCCTGGATCATGTACTCTAGACACTGGCTTCTGTCCCTGAGAATTTCATTCTCAGCTGCTTCATATGCCTCCTTAAAATCTTAATCATCTACGTACATGTTCCTGAGATCATCAAAACCCAACGTTTTGAATTTGAACTCCTGCAATAGCAAACACTTCCTGCTCAAAGCATCAACAACTTTGTTAGCAGTACCAGAAATATGTTTAATCACAAAAGTGAAATTTTGCATATACTCAACCCATTTAACATGTCTTTGATTCAACTTTTCCTGTTGAGTCACAAACTGCAATGCATGATTGTCACTGTACAAGACAAACTCTTTTAGGATCAAGTAATGTCTCCATTTCTTCAATGCCTGGATAATAGCATAAAACTCCTTTTCATAAGTGGAGTATTTCACTTTCGCTTCATTCAACTTCTCACTGAAGTATGCTATTGTTCTGTCTTCCTGACTCAACACTGCTCCTATTGCAAATCCACTTGCATCGCATTTCACTTGAAATGTCTTTTGGAAATCTGGCAACACCAGGTCTGGTTGTTCCATGATTTTCCTCTTCAATAGATTAAAAATCTTCTCAGCTTCTTCTGTCCAGTGAAAAGACTTGTGTCTTTTATTCACTATGTCCATCATCGGTGCACTAATTCAACTGAAATTCCTAATGAATTTTCGGTAGAAACTAGCCAATCCATGAAACCTTCTCACCTCAAAGATATTCTTCGGTGATGGCCAATTCTTGATTACCTCCACCTTATCTGGGTCCATCCTCAACTCATCTGCAGAAATAACAAATCCCAAGTAGATGAGCTCTATCTTCAGGAATGAGGATTTCCTCATGTTTATCAGCAACTTCTCCTGCTGTAACCTCTGCATCACTGTAGCCAAATGTTTCAGATGCTCTGCCATTGTTTTACTAAAAACCAGTATGTCATCCAGATATACAGTAACAAACTTTCCGATAAACTCCCTCAGGAATTCATTCATCAACCTCATGAAATTACTCAGCACATTTGTTAATCCAAATGGCATAAGAAGCCATTCATACAAACCTTCGTTTGTTTTGAATGCTGTCTTCCATTCATCACCTTCTCTCATGCGGATTTGATGATAACCGCTTTTCAAATCAATCTTTGAAAAATAATTTGCTCCACTCAAGCAATCCATTAGATCATCCATCCTTGGCAATGGAAATTTGTACCTGATGGTTATCTTGTTAATCTCCCTCGAGTCAGTACACATCCTCCAGCCTCCATCTTTCTTCAGACTGAGTACTATTGGAACAACACATGGACTCAAGCTTTCCCTGACCAACCCTTTGTCCAACAAATCCTAGAATTGCCTTTTGACCTCTTCATTTGCTTGCGCCATCAATCTGTACGCGGCATTATTTGGAAAACTGGATCCTGGTATGAGATCAATATGATGACTCACACTTCTAATCAGTGGCAACGAACGAGGTAGTTCATCCACTACTATGTTAGCGAACTCTTCCAGTAGTTCCTGAACCTCTTCTGGTAAATCATCCACTTTTGTGATAGTTAAAACAATCTTCGGTTTCCTGACCACAATGAATTGTGGTTCTTCTTTCCTCTTAACCTTTGTAAGAAGTTCCTTCCCACCCATGAGAAGTACAGTGTTTCTTACTTCCGGTTTCACCTCCTTATCCTTGATTGGAAGCAACATGTGAGTCCTCCCATTCTTCTCTAGGGAGTATGTGTTCATCCTTCCATCATGAATCACATTCTTGTCATATTTCCATGGTCTACCCAACAATAGATGACAAACATCCATGGGAATAACATCACAGATTATCTTATCATTATATCCTCCTATCTTGAATTCAACTAAGCATTGTTTAGTGACAGCTACCTGATGTACTTTTTGTAACCATGAAACTCTATATGGGCTTGGATGATCAATCGTCTCCAGCTCCAGCTTTTCTACCATCTCCGTAGAAACAAGATTATCCATGCTACCACTGTCCACAATGATCTTGCATAACCTGTCCTTGGTTTTGCAGGCAGTACAGAAAAGTCTGGTCCTTTGGACTAAACTCTCCACCTACTTCCCTGGTGTAAAAATAACTTTTGGCATCATCAGCGATCTTCCGCCTTTAACATCTTCTTCCTCAACATCCCACCTCTGTGCCTCGGCGATGTGAGATTCTCCGCTCTCTTTCTTTCTATATGGACACTCGTAAGACTTGTGCCCATTCTTTCCACATGTGAAGCATGTTATTACTCCACCTCTCCCTCTTCCTCTACCTCTAGTATGAGGAAAAGTGTTATTGTCAGCATAATCTCCTCTCTGCTCAGTATGCTTCCCTCTCTATTCAACATATTTCCCTCACTGTGAGGTTCCACCTCTCTCAATTTGAGTCTGAGGTTTCTTCAAGTCCTCCTTGTGCTTCTGATATTTATCCTGGGCAACTAATTTGCTTATGGGATGACTTCTGCCTCGACCTCTTTGACCCTGCTTTTGGCTCAGCTTCTCTTCCGCTTTCAGAGCCATCTGATAAGAATCTTCCACAGTTCGGATGGTTACCATGCTCATCTCATACTGGATGTCGTATCTTAGGCCATTCATGTATCTAGCAACCTTTTCATCATCGCTTTCCCGATGACCTGCCCTAATGTTCAGCTTGTAGAATTCTTCAGTGTATTCTTTTACGATCATCAGCTTCTGTCTCAAGTTTTGCATTTTCTTGAACAGAGTAATCTGGTAATCCCTGGGGATGAATTTCTCCTTCATCTTCGCAACCATTCTGTCCCAGCTCTTAATCTTCTGCTTGCCTTTGCAGCGTTTGTCAACTTGTAGTTCATCCCACCACAATGTTGCATGTCCTTTCAATCTTGTGATAGCATGCTTGATCTTATTCTCTTCTTCGACATCTTCATAGTCAAAGTACGTGTCTAGAGCTCTAATCCAATCTAGAAGCTCCTCTACATCCAAGTTTCCCTCATAAACTGGAATGTCCATTTTCTCTCTTGCACCCATTCTTGCAATAGCTCTGATTAAACGTTCATTTTCTGCATCTTCGGCTGCAACTTCTTCTTCTTGTTCAACCTCAATCTCACTTTCAGAATCACTCAGATCCCCAACACTGACTGTGTGTCTCTGTGTTGTCTCCATTTCCTCAAGTCTAGCGCGTAAATCACACTTTTCTTTCCCCATGGCTGGATCAATCATCTGCCTACCTCTTCTTCTTGACATTTCCCTATCCTCTGATTGATCGAGTGTTTGCCTGTCCCTTCTCCTTGGCAGCATGGTGAATGTTCCTTTTTCTTGCTACAAAAATCAAAGAACCTTTCTATGCTTTGATACCAAGAATGATGATGCACGCCCCCTCCACAACCTGCAAGTTGGAAGGTCCACGTCAACATAGGATCTTTCCTTCATTGGCTCGAAGAACTCTAACACACTCTTCTCTTTTCCTTTCGGAAAAATCTGCACCCACAACAAATTCTCGCGGGATCCCCTCTTTGCACTTAAGAGATCGGATTTCGCACTTTCGCGAATCCGTAAGTCGAGCGCCTACCTCTAAAATCCCTAAAACCCGAAAATAGTCAACGCTGACCCTTCCTCTTTCTCTTTCAGACTTTTCCTTATCGCGATTTTGGTGGTCGCGGTGTCAAGCAACTTGTTTTCCTCGACTCCCGAGTCCTGATTTGCCGAAACTCCGATACACTCACGAGCTTTGACTTTTCAACGCCACTTCACTTTTGTCGGGACTCCGGACTTCGCAATATCGCGAATCCTAATGCAATGAGTTCGGAACTTCACTTCGCAAAACTCTGAAATGGTCAACGGAGTTTGGCTTCGTGTCAATGGTGTGCCACCTGTCCTCTCTTCACTAACTCCTCCGTGGCCCACACAATCCCTTTATCCTTCGGGACTTCGCGGTTCGGGATATCGCGATTCTCGTTGCAAAGTTTACGGGACTTTCACCTGTGAAAAAAAAACCTGATATAGAACCCACATGTAAATCCAATGGCCCTCGTGGCTTGGATCTATGGTCCTACTCCTCCCGAGCCTAGAACCTTTAGGAATACCATGGTAACTCCCTTGCTCTTTCGTGATATCTGTCGGCTCACAGGACTTCACGAATTCTTGAAAGAGAATTCCGACCATCCGTCTCTTCCTCTGAGAGATCGTCCTCCTATGGTCCGACATTGCTATGCCTTCCTTCGACTCCTAATAAGGTTCAAATCCTTTTGAACTTTCAACAACTCTATGTCTTTTAGAAAACTCTTGTGTGCACTCCTTGCGACAAACTTTCAAACAATTTCAAGTGTTGAACTTCTTCGACTCTGCGCACATCTGCAGAAGTAGTCCCTCAATAATTCAATCAGGTCCACAACCCTAAGACTTCACTCAGCCTGCACACTCCTTGCACAGATCTTGTGCCCAACTACACTTCTGTGGAAATGAGGTCAAAAGATATCTCTCCTAAGCTTTCAGAGACAAACTTCCGAACACCTTGTCAACACACTCCTTGGGGACAATTCAACTGCACTCCTTGCAGGAACTTTTTCTCAGATAGAGAAACAATTGAAACTCATTCCTTTCCCTTTCCTCTCAGATTTCAAACATTCAACAAGAAATCATTAATACATAGAATAAAAGAAATTGCATGACAGAAAGAGTAAAACAACCATGAGCATAACATTCAAAGATGCATACACAGAGAATATATGAACACCATGAGTCTGAATCATAGCTTTCTTGTATTTATTCAGAACTTTTGTACATGGAGTCTTCTACACAGCTCTCTGCTTCTCTTCTATGCTCCTCAAATTTTTTCATAATGCTAATGTTACAATACACAATGAGGGTGTCTATATCCCGTTTCCCTCTCGCATTCTAAACTGTCTAATCTACACATTCAATTCTACCTACTTTCATTAACTACCATAAATGCCTTCTATCTACTAAGGACGAGAGAAAATCACTCAAGGTCTGTTTACATTATACAAGTGCGCCTCCACTTGATGTATTATTAATGGTTCAAGATATTTCAAAATTTGTGCTAGGCACTTTTCCAGCTGTCCGTTGTCTCCGCGCTGGCTCGCTTGAGATGGTCATGCATCAATAGCTAACACGAACAATATCATTCAACATAGAATTTTAAGGAACTCCCAAGCCTGTGTCGAAATTGGCTAGAACATCAGTCATAGTCTTATCTTCAAACAATAGATAGCCGAAAAAATATTGTCATTATGTATATGGTTGAACAAAATGAAAGTGAAGTCTAAACAACTATTCGCATCTATGAAGATTTGGCAAGTTCATTGTGTATGGGATGACCATTATAATGGAAAATGTAAGAAATGACAATAATGAGGACAACTATAAAAAGATTCCAAAATGAAGCCTGATCAACAAAATTAGGAAGTTATATTTGCATGGAGATATCACCAAGAACTAATTTGGAACTGGGCTCTGTGATGAATTTTGGTAAGAGGAAGTCATCAATCTGCTGATAGAGATCTTGAAAATCCTTCTGCTGTCACTCATTCAAATAGTTCAATGATCTGGCATACGATCTTTTCTCCATATCTGGCTTTGCATGCCATATGAGTTAACAAAGGAACGATCTACAACACCTATAAACTTTGGCACTTGGCAGTTTATTAACTGATCAACGTACTGACTCTCGAGAAATATCAAGATCCTATGGAACAACCCAAAGTGATATGATAGCATAGAGCAGTAAAAAGAGCATCTAGAACACTCTCCTTTCGACAAATCATGAACCCAATCCAACAATGAAACTCTTGACAACACTAGAGTTTGTGGGATTCATCAGCATGTTTGGCGGTAATCCATGATAACTTCTAACTTTGCAGATACAAAGAAACTACTCAACACCTGCAAAATATCTGGCACTTGCAATCATTGGGCATCTGTCAGTGGATCTTATTTGTATCTTAGACGTTTGGACATAATTTTAAATCATGACCTATCTTATAACTTGATCTGTCAAATTGGAATATGAACTCGGCTTTGGACATTTGGACACTGTAGTGCTTAAGTGTTTTGGCTTAATGTTGTGTATGGCCTGTGATGATGACATGTATTTGAAAGATGGACTCGACGCTTGTAATGGTTTGATGTGTTAAACGAATGGGGTGTGTGAAAAGTGGAATGAGGATTTTAGCATATGTGCACATGGGGCTTGGCCCATGGGTCCCTAAAGATTTGGCTAAAAACCATCTAACCCGAGAGTTTTAGTTTAGTTTAAAACAAAACTCAGGCTTAGGGACAAAAGGAGTTCTTTGGTATATGATAGTTTAGATCTGTGTCTTTAAAGACTCTCTACTTGTAATTTGGCACAAAAATGATATTTAATATAGCTAGGATAAATAAATATTAGATCACTTGTGCACACACCACATTTTGATGAAATTTACAACAAAGATGTATATTTTGTTTTAAAAAATGAAATCCATAAGAGCTAGGGTTGATTCTAGGTAACAATTATTGCATTTTTTGGAATATAGGTCATTAAATAACCTGGAAAAAGCGATCAACAAGAGTTCGATGGAAGAAATGAGAGTATGACACTGGCCAAAAACCTAGGGGAACGATAGATCAAGTAGTGAGTAATGAGGATATTCATAAAAAATACCAGTGCATTTTTTGTCGCTAACACCAGGTACGTCTGGAAAATTCATCAATGAAAGTTAAGAAATAATTGCACCCAGAAAAAGAAGGATAAGAAAGTGGACCACACAAATCATTGTGAACAAGTTGCAAAGGACCTGAGGCGTGCCAAGAGGCACATTTGTCAAAACTATCCTGATGATGTTTTCTGAGAACACAACCGGCACAAACACCATCTCTGCATGAAACAAGAGGAAGACTAGTCACGATCTGTTGATTACATAGTTGCTGCAATGAGCGATAATTTAGATGACCAAACCACTCATGCCAAAGTTTTCTCAAGTCATCGCTATGAGAAACAAAAACTGATGAAAAAGTTGATGACCCAAAGTTGTCAAACTTGTACAACCTGGTAATATCATTAGCAATTCCAGTTGCAAGAACATTCTTAGGATATTTTCAATCCTTGATTACAACTTGGTGAGGTGAAAACTCGACGATTTTACCTTCACCTGAATGAGTGATTTGATATACTCATAGAAGGTTACAAGAGATACTTGGAACAGATAATACATCATTGAAATGACCATTATCTACTTGAATTGTTCCAGATCCTACAACACTAAAATATCTATCATCACCAACAAATATTTTCTTGGTGTTACATTCATTTAGAGAAGAAAATATGGCTTTATCCTTAACCATATGATAAGATGCTCCTGAATCAATTAGCCACTCATCAGAAGAATAAGTAGTAGTAGAATTTGAATTGAAGGAGAAACGAGAAGAATAAAGTGCATGTCCACGAGAAGAAGAAGTAGAATCAATACCGATGTTGTACTTCTTCATCACTGCATCTTCTTGAAACATTTGTACTCATCATGACCATGTTTATCACAAAAGTTGCAATGTCTGTTAGTATTCTTACGTTTATATTTTTCTCCTTTGTCACTAGTAGGATCTGAAGTTGTCTGAGCAAGTTTGGGACCCTTATGTTGTTTGTTGTTGTAGCGAGGATGTTTCTTCTTGGGATACTTGGGTTTAACTTTCTGCTGGGAAACTAAGGCTTTGTTGGAGGGACCTGCAGTGTTTATCACTCCAAATTGTAAAATCTTATCTTCCTCTCAAATCAAAGAAGCACAAAATGACTCAAGAGTGGGTTTTTCATAAGATTCTTCTCCTAGAGCCTCTCTCATGGCATAAAAGGTAGATACAAACACACAATATGCACTACTTAGCTTAGAAAGAATAAGATAGATGCAACACTCTTCCTCCATCTTTATCTTACATTCTTCACATAAAATTCTGAGTGTTTTAAACCTAGATAGCTGGTCTCCAAGGCAAGAAAAATCATTTGGACTCAAGTTCAATATTTGATTTTCTAACTGTTGTGCTCAAATAATATTGAGTTTACCAAACACAGATTCAATTGTGTTCCAAGCTTCTTTGGGTTCGTCAATATCTTGAAGATGGTACCTTAAATCAGAAGAGATGAAAATTTTGATTAGTCCACGTGCTTTGTCATTTCCTATTATCCCACTTGGCTTTCTTATCAGCATCAGTGGGTGATTTTTCCTTCCCCAAGGTAATCCGGTACAAACCTTTACTACTGAATAAATCTTCCAGATGATATTTCCATTGGAGGTAGTTGTTGCTGGTAAGCAAGATAGTACTTGTATAATCCATATTAAATATGAAGATAATGTGGATTTAAAAACTAAAACTGATGATCTAGATGGAAAGAGCTCAAAAAGTTATGCGGTTTTAAAAAAACGGCACTGAAAACAAACTTCCGATGTTAGAGTTATGCCCTTTTTAAAAAAGGCACAATCGGTAACCAAATGACCAGATGATTGTGTAAGTTGCTTTATTATGTGACCCACTTTTATAAAAATAAGTGGGGATCATTTTTACAATGAAGTTACTTTATATAGTAATTTGCTTTTATACTGGAAGTGAAATACATTTTACAATTTTAACATGAAAATTTTCAAAAAAGGTAACAAAAGAGAGACTTGAACTCAAGACCTCTTACTTAATACGACAACTTTTAACCAAATGATCTAGAAAAACATATTGTAATGTTTAGAAGGAGAATTGGGGGTGTTTTTGTTGTTGTTGTTGTTTTTGTTGAAGACGACCTTGGAGAGCGTGCTAACAAAGACTCTTTTCACACAAGAAAAAAAAAAAAATCTTCTAGATGACAACAAGGGTTAGATGTCGATTAGCTTACCTGGAAAATGCACATTTTCCTATTTGTTTCTAATTTGCTGAGATCACAAAGGGCACGGGGAAAAGAGAATATGTAGATCTAAAAGAGTAGAAACCCATAAACAAATAAATAAAAACCGAAATAAAACCAAAATACTACTCTGCAAATTTAAAAAAAAAATCCGTATTCAAGCTTTATACCTCTGGATCTGACTGTAATGTTCATATATTAGGCAAACAAAAACCTTTTCGAGTGAAAAAAAAGTGTTCCTGATTGAAACGAGCGCTCTAGACGCAATGGAATAGTCCTCTCATCCCATAAATGTATGAAAATTATAGAAAGTGGATATGAGGCAACTTGGCTTCACGATCTCGATCTACAACAGGACAGGGTCTTCAAACAAGCTCTGATACCATGTTTGACAACACAGGTATTCCAATAGAGGACGAACACCTTCAGTATCCACTCACATAACCAAATCAAATATCAACACATCGATGTTTTCACGTGGTAAAACCCCTACGGGGAAACATCCACGACCCCATCCAACGCGACGACTTGGAGCAGTTTATTAATGCAAAGAAAAATATTACAGAGAGATTTTACAAGAGAGTTTCTCACAATCGATCATCGACA
>SNQJ01S0183809.1:0-18949 GCA_010110895.2 Picea sitchensis | reverse complement strand
TGTCATCATCAATGGAAATTACATTTTCCACTTTAAGAGAAGGATTGAAAAGGGATTTTGAATTTAGTCTAAATTTATTTGTTGCCCTAGTATTAGACCTACTAGGATAATTTACCATTGATTTACCTTTATCACCTACAATTGGTTCCTTTTGTTTCTGTATTGAATGCATGAGCTTCTACTTTCTTGATTCTCTGATCTGGATTCATTTGTTGTCTTCAAGCTCATCCTTTGGAACAAGCAACTTCTCGTGGGTGTGACTTGTTGAGATTTGGGTACCTTGGAAAGTGGTACCCTTGTGTTTATGAGCTTCTAAACACATGTGGGAAGTACTTTGTACCTTGTAATATGTACTTTATCTCTAATTTCACTTTGACTTACGAGATTTAAGTCAAAAGTGAAATTTGGTCATTTTAGCCTAAAATGACAATTAATTCACTTTGTGGGTGAATTAAGGGACATAAAGTGAAACTATGGAAACTTAAGTAAAGTGGGTTTTGCGTTGATATTTACTTGAGATGATCTCAACCATTGACTTGGGATGAGATGAGATGATCTCGTCCACCCATATTTTAGGTTTCTTCATGCATCCTTAAGGAGGGCACATAGGGCAAAGGAGAAGCTAATTGTTCACTTGTTCACCTTGAGAGTTTGGTGAGGAGTAGAGAGGTGAGAATTCAGAGGAGAGCTCAACTATCTAGGGTGCACTTGAGGAGGAGGGTGTATGTCTACCTGGTAGCAGATTGTGTGGAGATTTATTGTTTTTGATTTGTGGGTTGTGGAGAGGGTAAGCAAAGGGCAGTTTGAATGAAAGGGTTCTTCAATCAACAAAGAGACAGATCAAGGGCGCAAGGGTCTTAAGGAATAGTCAAGGAAGGAGGGGGAAGACTCTACTAGGGGTGCACATCCCAAAGAACCATTTCATAGATTGTGCTGATATTTCGGAGTATCAGGTTCCTTTGTATTTATCTTCCTTTATGTATTACATACTTGAAGCACACTATATATATACATTCATCTCAAATTGGCTTTCCCCAGGGGGGTTTTATACAGGGTCATGTTGACCAAAAATACATGTATTCATTTCATGTATGTTAGAGTTTAGAACAACATTTATTTCAGCACTAATAGATCTCTAGGTGTGTTATATAGCTTATGGTATGCATGTACTAACCTTTGGTGACAAAACTACATGTTAGAGCACCCATTTGGCCTATGTAACCTTAACAAATCAGTGAAGAAGTTACTGAACAGTTTGTTGTCCTAAGAAAATAGAAAACCATTGTTAGACAAACTTAGAGCCAAATTGAGGTCAAAGACAAACCTAGTTGGCAGCTTGACAGGACCTAGAAAATCTTCATGGTATCATAGCTTGATGAGGAGGACCGACAGAGCACCACGGAGGCTTGAGCCTCACTTGGCTATGGAGACGAGAAGATCAGGTTCAGGATCCACTTTAGGTGGAAGTTAGTTGGCAAGAGGCCAAGTTAAGGATCTTGGTGAGATGCCAAGATCCAGGTGCTCTTGGCAAGATACCAAGAAGGGGAGACACTTGGTGAGATGCCTTTTCTTCTTCACCTCTAAAGCTCCATGTGTTTTAGTGATGTAAAAGCATGCTTCTCGTTGAAAGTTAGAATTAGCCCCAATATCGCCTCAAGCTTTCATATTTGTCAAACTTTCTCATTTTAATTAATTTTATGATTAGTTTTAGCTTAATGGTTTTTTATAATATTTATATTTCATAATGATTTTATTTTAATTAACTTTATAATATTTCTAATTTTAATCTTTTCAATATTTGAATTTTAATATTTAAATAAACTTAAAAAATTTCACTTTAATTATAAAATAAAGTATGTAAATTTTCAATCATTAACACAGAGAATCTCAAGCCATGTCATTTTGTATCCTTTAATTATTAAAAAAAAACTAATTAATACAAAGTAACACAGATTATTCATCTTCTTCCCACGTATATGATAGGTTGCAAAAATAAGCAGCAAGATGTCAGTGGCTCCGGGCGTTCATCAGCAGCGCAGTAAGTGGCTGGGCTAGTTACGCCGAAAGGTGTACACCTATTGACAATGGGCAGATTTAATAGGGTTTTAGTGTTTAATAAGTTTTCTATGGACATGATTAAATATGACTGGAATATTCTTAGTAGTCACACAAAATAAATGGCTGTGATTTCAATCATTAACTTCCTAGCTATTATAAAGACATTTGTTTATGTGTTTACTTTTTTACATTTACCTAATCATATTTAAAAATTACTTTGATAGCTAATTGATTGCCACGTAAGTGATTAACAGAAATTAAAATATTAACACCAGATAAATGAAGCTCAACCGTTTATTTAATATATTCTTTTAAGGATTAGTTTCATCTTATAAACCTTTCGGTGTTCACCAGCAACGATTTAGCTACTGTACTAGTAATACAGTAACTGATATAGTTTCAACTTTCTATACCGTTCTCGATAATCAAATTTTCTAAGATTATGAGATTATAATAAAACCAATCAAATTTTTCGGAGATTATAATAACACTAAAATTGACTCAACACCATTTTATGAGATTATAATAACACCAATCAAATTTTCCGGAGATTATAATAACACTAAAATTGACTCAACACCATTTTCCAAAATATCTAGAAGGGTCTCGAAGACCATTTTCCAGAATGGTCTCGAGAGTGCTATGTGATGAGAAGCAGAATTAATGTTCAAAAAATAAAATTGAAGAATTTTTATTAAAATTTGTTAAAAAAAATAATATTTTAGAATTTCATTCTAAAAAATATTTTAAAGTCAGTATGTTATTACAACGATATTCATTATGAGTTCAGCAACAATGAATAACAACAATATTCATTATGAGTTCAGCAACAAAGAATCAAAGTTAGTGTTTCGACGGAGTCGATATCTGGAATCGGAATCGGAGTCAGAGTCAGTGTCCCAAGCGAAAGTGGAAATGGGAATTTTTGTACAGCTATGAAAAATAATTCATCCCCAAATCCCAAATATTGATAAGGTGTTCCCAAAGGCCACCAGCTCCATTATCCTCATGGTCCTTAGCGTTTGCGCTTCCAGACGGAGATCTCGGAACCGAAACAGGATCCGGAATCGGACTCAGTGTCTTGAAGGAGTCAGTATCTGGAATCGGAGTCTCAAAGGAGTCAGTATCCAGAATCGGAGTCAGAGTCTCGAAGGAGTCAGTATCTAGAATCAGAGTCAGTGTCTTGAAGTAGTCAGGACCCGGAATTGGAGTCAGTGTCTCGATGGAGTCACTATCTGAATATCGTACTGATCGCCATCTCGGAACCGAAACAATACTCTCTAATACCTAGGTAGTTGGGTAGTATGGCTAAGCACATGATCTATCCTCTTTAGTTGGTTCCCTGAGATATTGGGATGAGTACTATTGTTGGACCCCGCATGTATATCAAAGAGCTATAGAACAGGGAAAACCCTTGAATTCCTAACCCTTGGGGACGAAAACAAAAAAAACAAAACAAACAAGATCTATTGCCACACAATTGGGCCTCCTATATTCGAGTTTCCAAATCACTACACATTTATTCATGATTAATAATTTGGGCATTTCATCACTACAGTATTCTTCAGACTTGAATATAACTCTGTAGGTGTAAAAAAAAAAGTGTGGATTTTGTTGCACCATTATTTGAGACCTATTCCATTGGATTTATCTCTTCTCCCTTATCACATTCATACCTATCATTTTTTAGCACAAGTTTTGACCACACCCGCCCCTTTTTGGTTCCCTCGTCATCATGGCCCATACCCATAGCCAAGACTTGGAAGCTCACTTCAATACCTTGCAATCTAATTTTGCAAAGACCCAATAAGAAGTGAGACAACTTAGTGCCAATATTTCCACCATCAATAAAAACATGCATTCCTCCATAGCCAGCTCAATCGAGGAACTCAAAGAAGACCTCAAACAAGACATTACTACCCAGCTTGAATATGTCGCTTCCATGATCTGCACCAAGCTGCACATCTCTGCAAATCACTCTTTATCTAACCCACCTTTGCATATCGAAATTGAAACTTCCTCTCATTCCTATAATTTTCATCCCCATCACTTTCGGTGTGACCTACGAATTCCACGTGTGGATGTGAACAAATTTTATGGCTCGGATCCGACTAGTTGGGTAACTCAAATGGAACATTATTTCTCTTTGTGCGACATTACAGATCACTTGGCCAAACTCTGGTATGGTGTTCTCCATCTAGATCAAGAACGTTGGAAAAGGTGGCAATGGAGAAAAACTGCCTGTCAAGGGTATGTTGCTTGGACACACTTTGTGGCCGAGATTTATGAACGCTTTGACACTGACACCAACCATTTAGGCCATTTGACAAAGTTGAAACAATCTTGCAGAGTGGAAGACTTTATAACTTCTTTTTAGTGACTGGCTTTTCGTACAGAGGGCATGTCTGATGCTTTTTTCTGAGAATGTTTTATTAGTGGCCTCAAGGATGAGATTCATGCCGATGTCCTCATGGCTCGACCTCAGAGTTGGGTGGAGGCTATTAAATGAGCTAAGGAAGCACAACAGGTTGTCTCTTCTAAAAAATGGAAACCCTCCTTTATTCCTCACACTAAACCAGTAAATCCCACTCCTCCTTCTACTCCACTAAAGATCCAAAAATTGACTAGGGTCGAAATGGTTGAATGCCAACTCAAAGGCCTTTGTTATAATTGTGACGACAAATATTTTTTGAGACAGAAGTGTACAGAAAAAAATATTTTTATGGCCATCTAGGAGGATGTTTTGGAAGAGGATGTTGAAGCTCCCCTTGTGTCTAAGTCACCTGAACCCATTGACATAACCCCTCCCTTAGACCCTCCTGAAGTAGAAACGGTCATTTCCCTAAATGATCTCATTGGCTTCTCTGCTCCCCAAACCCTCAAACTAATTGGCTACATCAAGCATAGGAAGGTCATCATTCTTGTTGATAGTGGAATCACCCATAATTTTATTCATCGTCGCATTGCCCAAGAAACTAATTGCTATATCCGTGCAGTCAATAATTTCCAAATCATGATTGCCAATGGCAGGTCCATGAAATGTGGAGGGCCTTGTGAAAATGTGTGTCTCCAAATTGGTGACTACCCCATGAAATCTCATATGTTTTCTATCGACATGGGCGGTTGTGACATTGTGTTGGGTGCAAACTAGCTAAGGAATTTGGGTCCCATTCTCATAGATTTTAAGGAATTGACCATGCAATTCGACCAGGAGGGCCAACAATATAAGTTCCAAGGAATCAATGTAGGTTCCCCTGAGATCAATAGTTCCCATCGCATGGAAAATCTGCTCAAAAAAGGTCATTCAGGCGCTATTTCAAAACTCCATGCCATACAAGCAACGGAGACACCCTCAGTGTCACAGGACCTCCAATCCATCCTCTCTAAACATCAAGTGGTTTTTTTCCACTCCCTAGGGACTCCCTCCTTCCCGTGGTTTTCATGATCATTCCATTCCCCTTGTACCAGGAAGCCTTCCCCCCAATATTCATCCTGATCATCACCCCTTTTCCCAAAAAAATGAAATTGAGAAAATGGTTCAAGAACTGCTTAACGCAGGTGTTATCTGCCCTAGTACGAGCCCCTAGTCTTCTCCAATGGTCATGGTAATGAAGAAATAAGGTTCTTTACACATGTGTCCTAAATTTTTTGCCCTCAACAAACTCACCATTAAAGACAAATTTCCCACTCCTGTCATTGACGGCCTCTTGGATGAATTGAGTGGTGCCCAGTTATTTACTAAACTTGATCTTCGTTATGGATACCACCAGATCTATATGAAAGAGGAAGAAATTCCTAATACTTCCTTTACAAATAATGAGGGCCACTATGAGTTTTTGGTCATGCCCTTTGGCTTATTTAATTCTCCCTCCACTTTCCAAAGCCTCATGAATCATGTCTTCCATCCTTTTCTTCATCACTTTGTCTTAGTTTTATTTGATGATATCCTCATCTATAGAAAAACATGGATAGACCATCTTTCTCGTGTGGATCGAGTTCTCCATGTACTCTCTCAGCACCAACTTATCTTTT
Source organism: Picea sitchensis (assembly GCA_010110895.2). Classification (NCBI taxonomy): domain Eukaryota; kingdom Viridiplantae; phylum Streptophyta; class Pinopsida; order Pinales; family Pinaceae; genus Picea; species Picea sitchensis. Next base: position 12,859 of record SNQJ01S0183809.1, on the reverse strand, counting down.
TTGAAGCTTTAGTCACATGCTCCATGGGGTGATCTGCTACATGTTTTTCCTTCCCATCCTTTTGTTATTCTTCCGTAGTATCATATTCATCTTTAGGCTTTAATTTGACCTTTTTCCCTTTGTATGAAGAGGTCATCGATGATTGTCCCTTTTCCTCCTCTGCACTTTCTATTGTGTCATCATCAATGGAAATTACATTTTCCACTTTAGGAGTAGAGAGGTGAGAATTCAGAGGAGAGCTCAGCAATCTAGGGTGCACTTGAGGAGGAGGGTGCATGTCTACCTGGTAGCAGATTGTGTGGAGATTTATTTTTTTTGATTTGTGGGTTGTGGAGAGGGAAAGAAAAGGGAAGTTCGAATGCAAGGGTTCTTCAATCAACAAATAGATAGATCAAGGGCGCAAGGGTCTTCAGGAATAGTCAAGGAAGGAGGGGGTGCACTCTTCTAGGGGTGCACATCCCAAGGAACCATTTCAAAGCTAGTGTTGAGCTTGCAGAGTATCAGGTTCCTTTGTATTTATCTTCCTTTTTGTATTACATACTTGAAGCACACTATATATATACATTCATCTCAAACTGGTTTTCCCCAGGGGGTTTTTATCCAGGGTCATGTTGACCAAAAATACATGTATTCATTTCATGTATGTTAGAGTTTAGAACAACATTTATTTCAGCACTAATAGATCTCTAGGTGTGTTATATAGCTTATGGTATGCATGTACTAACCTTTGGTGAAAAAACTACATGTTAGAAATGTATTTCTAAAAGGTGTAGTTGAATGGACCTATGATGAATCCAACTATGGTTCGAAGGTTCAATGTTTTCCCAATATTCTAACAGTCTTAAAAAAAACTCATCCCGAAAATGCAAGGACTTGCTGCTCTGTAGCTTCCCTTGTTTGATTGTAGATGCTTCATAACACAATTAACAATGCACATTCGTCCTTGCAGATATTAAGCTATCGAAGCAAAGTTGTATGAATAATTTCAATCTAGATGAAATTGATTACATATTTTCCTTTAACATCCAATCCATCTTCTCCTTCTGGCTCTAGTGCACGATCTCCCATGAGTGTCTATGGTCGTGGCATATATATACATATATATTACATGATGCCCTTATCATAATAATTAGTCTAGTTTTTTAATATTAAGTTACTTTTATAATTGACAAAATATCACTAATTTTTAATAATAAAAATAAATGACTTTTAATGGTGCAAATTATAAGCATGCAATTCTTCTCAAATCTAGAGCGCGTAGTTCAATTTCAAAGACTGTTAAGTTCAATACTTTGTCTTTCAGCTATGTAAACTACAAGGTGTGATTATAACATAATAAAACATTTTCTAACAGTGTGCTACTCTTAGCACATAAGCTCACATATGTATTAGGTAGTTTCAAGGTGTTTGCATACAACAGAATCATTCATGTGCACAACTCATAAATATACCAACACAAAAATACTAAATGTATTACCAACTTGGGAGTTGATAGTTGTTACAAAATACAAGACTGTGCATAGCTTCGGCTCCAAAAACTTCTCCATACTTTCAGAAACAGAGCCTCTAAGACTTCTCCAACTCTCTTCACATCTATTGTTGATTCTACGAAACAACTATGTATATTCGTCCATTTACAGACTCATAAATATATAGACTAAGATCAGACTTCCTGTAGAAGATAACCGACTCAAACATTTAAGACGACAATAAATTTTGACTGACTCTATCTAATTAACAGGGCTTCAGAAAGATTAAAGATCAACTCATTAATAACACCCTTGCTTGTTGTAATCGACTGATTCGATGGAGACGTAAATCTCACTGACTTGTAATTAATATCTCCAACACTCCCCCTTAATTATAAGTAGGTGGGGATCACGAGACACAAAATTTACATCGAAAACTTAAATTAACATGAACTGTCAAATATGTGAAACTTCAACTGCAGAGATATTGAAATGCATCTCTTGTCAAAGATTTTGTAAATATATCTGCGATTTGTTCTTTAGACATGAAAAAATCTAAGAAAATTTCTTTGTTATTCACCAATTATTTGATTAAAAGATACCTTGTATCAATGTGCTTGGTTTTCTTGTGAAACGCATGATTCTTGGATAGTACGATGGTGGAATTGTTATTGATTCTTGGATAGTACGATGGTGGAATTGTTATCACATAAAAATGAAGTAGGTTCCCTGCTGTTCCCCGCAACAAATCTTTTAACATTCTCTCATCCAAACTACTTGACGAGTTGTGCTTGTAGCTGCGACATACTTAGCTTCAGGTGAAAAAAGAGTCACAATGGGTTGCTTCCTTGATGCCCATGACACTATACCACTTCCTATCATTTGTGTTGCCTCCACAGTCCTTGTCAGTGTATCCAACAAACTGGAATCTTCCTCGGTAGAATACATAATTCCAAAGTCTTTTGTTCCATTCAAGTATCTCAAAATTATTTTACCCTCCTTCCAATGGGATTCTTTTGAAGTTTCCATGAACCTTATCAAGCCTTATTGTTGTCAAATACATAAGGTTTCCTACCAACCTTTTAAATAGAGTGGAATGCACTTTAGATCCTTCATCTTCCATGCTTAACTTCAATCATAAGGATGTGTGTTGCTGCTTTGGAATTTATAATGTTGAATATTTTCAAGATTTCATGTGCATATTTAGATTGTGAAATAAATATACTAACTTTGGACTGGTGAATTTCAATACCTAAAAAATATCTCATAAACCCCAAATAAGCCATTTCAAATTCATCCTTCATGACGGACTTAATTTTTCTATGCCAAACTCACCAGAAAAATCAAATCATTCATATAAGAAAACAATCAACATATTACCTCATTGATTGGTTTTGATGTATAGTGTTGGCTCACAGTCATTTCTTTGAAATCCATTCTACGAGTGAGGTAGGAATCTATACAATTGTACCAAGCTCTAGGATCTTTCTTAAGCTCTTACAATGCCTTCAATCTATATACTTTATTCTCTTGTCCTATAATTTCATATCTTTGTGGTTGTTCCACATATAATTCTTCATCTAAATGACCATTCAAAATGTTGACTTTACATGAATGGTAGGGTCTTGTCAAGGGTCCAGATCCGCTGGAGATATTCTCTTTTCTTCTTATGTAATGCATGTATATATGGTGCAGTCAAGATAGGTTGGAGCTGAGAGTGGGAAGCCATGAATTATTGCACGGAAAGAGGATGTGGTTCAGACATAGGTCGTGGAGCAGTAGAAGTGACTATGTAGATGAGGTCTACTGTGATGTGTTATTCAAGGCACATATTTCGGCAATGGGTAGGGGCAGTAAACCATCTTGACAAGTCAATGATGGTGTGCAACAGTAGAAGCAATGGGAAAGATGTGTTTTTAATACAATTTTGAGGTGGAGTTATTACATGTAAATGGCCATAAGGGTGTAAGACCTAGTTAGGCTTGCAATTTTTAAATGTCACTAGTATGGGTGCATAAGGGTGTAAGACCTAGTTAATATTGAGTACGTGATCCAGGTGGATATCGCTACCCCCCCACCTATTCCAAAATGGTCAAACAAGCTCCGCCATTTTGGTAATTTACTATTTTTAGCGTGTCTCTAACTTCCTGGCCATTTTGAGGGTCCGTCGAAGGTTTTTCGAGATCGAGATTATGAATGATAGCCAAAGGCATCATTGAGCCCAAAATGAATCTCCCCATTAACACCTTCCAACGAGCTATCATTGACACCTAAAACGGAGATCGCATGTAAAAGTTACACACCCCGAAGTTGATGTACTAACTTATCCTAACGGGGCCCACATGACTTTGGCGCCCATCCCAGGGTTAGGTTTTGGATGTCTATGACTTTTGGACATTCTCGCTCATTGTGTGCTAGTCTCTAGGAGCCTCATTGTAATCATCTTCTTGTGAATGTGAGAATACATCTCTCGTAGATAAGTCAGCCACCATTCTAGCGAAGTCTTCTCACTGTATTTTTACGTACCGCATTACTTCTTTCATTAATAGAAATCGTATTAACAGATTCCATGTTTATGATCGTATCCTAATATATTTCTATTATATTACTAGATATACATGCCAGACTGCATTTCTTTATTATATCTCCACTCTACTTTCGTGCCGAAAATAATTTGAATCAAATGCAGCGTGTCGCCTCGTTCAGTTTTTCATTGCACGCCCCCATTTAGGTCCCGGTATAGAAAATTGGGTCTCGAAGCCGCTCTCTCAAGGACAATCGCCTCGCACACCCGTGAAACCCTCAATGGTGGAAGAAAAGAAAACGATGGAGCGTATCGGATCCTATCACCGTTGTTTGAGCCATGCAATAGAGGGATCTAAAATGATGGAGAATTTTTCCACATCCTTCAACGTCTACAAATAGCATCGTGCAATATCTTCATCAAGAGACCACTTTGGAGGCACCTCGCCTTCGGGCGTACAGGTTAATTTTGATATTCGTATTTGAAGGCCAAATAGATGCATGCCCTAGATAAATGGTTAAACCGCTAGAAGGTTATTGCCATAATTTTTCGCATAAGGAAAAAAGATCACCTTCACACTTCTAAGGCCTCTCATGTCAAACATTGGTGGAAACTTACCGGGAGCAGAGTTCCACGGAGGAGTTTGGAATATATGTAACAAACCAATTTGGGATTTTTTGTGGATGCGTAAAGGAAATCGGGCATCTACCCCTGCTAAAACTATGAGGAACAATACATGAGGATGGACCAATCGCTGCAAGAGAGGGCCAAGAAGTTCCAGAAGTTCACCAATACCTTTCCATACCTTGCGCGCTTCAAGCTAGGTATCAAAGACTCAACGACATTTGGTTCTCAAATACCGCGGCTCTACAATGTATACATCCAAACTAAAATGGATTTTCTTCGATATATCTCATCACTTGGTGTTGCCTATCGATATGATGTTAAAATCGAAAGCAGAAATTTAAGCACCAAAACAAACGGGAGTTCAGGGTTTTGTAAATCCACAACCAAAAGTATGACAAAGACAATTCTAACAAACAGTCTCTCGAAAACCAACTTAGCCATGTGAAAGAAGGGTCACCGGAAGACAGCAGAAGGACACTGGAAAATGTGGTGATTTCCACAAACGCCTCTCGGTAATAACACCGGCGAATGCTTTCAAAACAATCATTGGTGGCCGTAGATCAAAGACAAGGAGCCGAACTCGGATTCATAATTCCATTCTGAAAATAATGGGTAAAGACAGATCATCGACGCAGAATCCACTGCTATTGTCGCGACCGAAGTAATTCAACTAGAAGAACCAACATCCTTTAAGAGGGGGAGCTCTTTTCATTCACAGATGTAAGTGAAGGGGACCCCACCGCATTTTATTGTTGATAGAGAGCTTAAGAACCTCATCTCACAGAGGGTCATCAAACGCTTGGGATTGTCGACAACACCACAACCGCAACCATAACAAATTGGTGGCTCAGCCAAGGACAAGATCTTCATAATGCACGCCAGTGTCGACATCGCATGACATCCAACCCTTCAAGGATGAGGTATTATGTGATGTTTCCCACCGGATGTCTCTGTGATGTTCTCTTTGGGCCAGCCATATATGTGGAAACACCATGCTATCTATGAGTCTCGACCCTAGTGTCATTATTGTTAATTGGGGTCATCTCTATAGATACCGTGAGGTAGTTCCAACCATCACAAGAACCTTAAACAAGGTAAAGTAGTATCTCATACTAGAAAATCCATCTTCCCCACAATCTGTTCAAGTAAGGAATAAGGATACCGCAGCCCACCATAGTTTCGCCAGCACCTTCTATCCAATGTGTTGTGTCTACAAGGTTGTAGCAAAGCACTAAGATTCCTTCGCATTACCATCTAAAATAGCTGCATCTGTTGTGGTCCAAAACCTTCCAACACAAGTTCGCGGATGTGATTTCCACAAACTAAGGGGCCACACTTCCAAAGAAGACAACAAGTACTCTCACCAAGATGCAGATTCAACAAATGCTTTTCCGCCTCCCTTGAACTCAATGCAATGGAGACCATTGTTCCTATGAGGAGGATTGATCCAGTGGATACTCCATGGCCACCCACCTTTTTCCAAAATGGGTTTCAAAACAGTTTTCCCGCCATTTTGGCAATTTACTATTTTTAGTGTGTTCTAACTTCCGTGGCCATTTTGAGGGTCCAAATGAAGGTTTTTCGAGATTGGGATTCTCAACATAGCTGAAGGCATAATTGGGCCCCCAAAATAAATCTCCTCGACGATACCTTCAACGAGCTATCACACGCCTAAAACGGAGATCGTGATGTAAAAGTTATGACCTCGGAAGTTGATGTACTAACTTACCCAAACGTAAATACAAGACTTTTATGCCCATCTCCAGGGTTGTGGTTTTTTGGATGTCTAAGTGACTTTGGCATTCGCTCATTGTAAAAGGCCTCAGAGCTCATTGAAATATATTCTTGCTACCAGTAGTCAAGCCACATCTCTCTCGAGATAAGTCAGCCACCATTCCCATGAAGTCTTTCACTCTCAGTATTTTACGCCTCGTATTACTTTTCTAATAATAGAAATCGTGGTATTACTCAGATTCTGTTTATAGTTGCATCTCTCATATATTTTTGTTATACATCGATATAATGCCATATCTCCGTGCATTTCTTTATTATATCTCCGGGCCTCATTTCGCTGCGGCCGGGGTAATAATCCTGATCAAGACGCTTTTAAATGTCACTGTAAAATAACACGTCTCCAGACAAGGAAAATCTCTATATATGCAGGCTTTTCTACTTTTTTGATGCTATTCTACTTTTTCTATGCTAGTTGCTCCTCTTTAGTTTACACTAGTATGCCCTACAACTTCATCAACTTCACCCGAAATAATGCCCGTGAATAATTGGTAGATTGCGACTTCACGTTAAAAGTCTCCATCCCTTACAATTTTCACACTTAGAGACTTCTATCCATAACTTTATATTAAAACTTTGAATAATGATCTTCTCACTATTACAATAATGATTAATTAAGCAGGGAGGTGATGATGCATGGAATACTTTTCAAATTAATTAGTCTTTTATTTAAAATTGCAATGTGAATGTGGAGAGATTTAATCATACAAAAATATTCTTCTTAATGTCTACAAATTAAAAACCAGATTTAACACAGATAATCTCAAGACATATACAAATTAAAAACCAGAATTAACACAAAGAATCTCAGGAAATGTCATTTTGTATCTCGTAATCATTAAGACACCTAATTAATACAGAGTAACACATATTATTCACCTGCTTACCAGGTATATGATATCTACAAAAATAAACAGCAAGATGCCATATTCGGCATTCATCCCATCACACAAGTAGTGGACATTAATCATACAAGAACCCATACAAGCCAACTTCTCTATAATGATTCTTGATAATTGATTTTTTCGAGATTATAATAACACCAAAATCCAATCAACACCATTTTTCAGAATATCTAGAATTAATCTAATTTTCTCTAGATTATAATAACACCAAAATCCACTCTATTATCACACTAAATTGCCTTTGGTTTTAGTTTGTTTTTATCCTTTTTTAAGCCTTAGATTTTAGTTTTCAAAGTTTCATCCCTTTAAATTTTATATTTGGTAGGACCCCTTAGATGAATAAATTTTTGAGTCATAGCTCTAGTTTGATCCTCAATTTGATTTTTGACTTTAAAACCTTTTAGTTCATGTAATTTAAATTTTGGACCCCTTCATGATTTGTCACTAGAATCGATCCCTCCTCCCATGACTAGACCGATGTGACACACACCATTCTCCTCACTCATCACCTCGTGAGCATGCCTTGTTGTCCTTTGCTTACATGTCTAATCATTTTTTAAATTGGAGCATTGCCTACTCATCAAGCAATTCTCAGAAGATTTCCCGTCCATCATGTTTTCCACCACGAGTTATGATTACGAAGACTGATGTCATGTTCCTTGTTTCAGTGCTAGGAGTTGGTTAAAGATACCTCCAAGATCTCTTATTTACTATCCCTGATAATGGTTTATGTTTTGAAAATTCAAGAATGTTGTGTTGCTCAAACTCATAGTTATGACCAAGCGACAACGGTGCGACCAAATTTTATGTTGAGGTAGATTCGAGGGCCAAAATATTCATGACTTCAGTTTGAGATTTTGTTGAAGCTTCAAATAGGTGTCTACTCCACATGTATCCCGTGTTTCCTCCTCTACACATTAGTTTTCACAAAGAATTAGAGCTCAAAGTTTAGTTTATCGGGCTTACACAGTGTAAGGGAATCATCTTCGCATCACATCCTTGTCTCCTCCCTTTTCAAACCTACGAACTTCATTTTCTTGTATCAAAGTCTCATTACATCTGCTCACCATAGCTACTAAGGTTGCAAGTATATAAACAATATATCCTCTGCATACGCATCGCGCCACCCAGAGGCACTTCTTAATCCCTCTGTGTCTCCCCTGATTCCTTTCATTTTTTGAGTTAAGAATTTTTACCCATATACAAAGGGCCAATTGCATATTTCCCCCTCATTGTCCAAACTCTCAATACCTGTAGAAATATAAGGGTGGGATTCCCACAATCAAAACTTGGCTTACTAGCACCAGTCTATTTTAAAAGGTGAGCCTTGTACATTTGAAGCTTGATTTTAAGTCTTCCTGGTTATTACTACCCCATAAACCTTAAGAACCTCTCATTCTAATCCATGGAGACTCCTCAATTGAAGAATACACACAAAGAGGGAAAGGTGGTTAGACAACCTCGTGGTATATGCATTTTTTTTTATACATAGCCCATGGCAAGAGAGGTCTTTCAAAGAGTGGGATGCCTCTTTTTCTGCATGCAAAGAGGCCATCCGTAGGTGACAAGACAATTTGTAATTACATTTTGATGTATGTGAGAACCAAGGTTGGGATTTGGAATTTGAGGTAACAGAAGCCTCTATCTCAACTGCAAAAGGAATTCCCATTACAGGTGAAAATTGGTTCAAAACCATGGTGGCTTTGAGTTCACTGCGGCTAAAGATCTCCTTAAACCCCAACTCAAAGCCATTGATTTGTCTAAAGGTGTGTCAAGGAATCAATTGATTGAGCATTTTGATTGGATATTGAAGATCATCCAGATATTTTACATGTGAAGGGAGATTAAACACATTGTACCAAGCATCTCATATAAGTCTTTTGCTGCATTTTATTGGTAAATTTGAAATGAATATTCCCATTATTTGTTAAGGAGCATAGGTAAGATGTCAAATAGATTCAATCTAAGTCTAAGGATGTGGATACTATCCTTTTCCACTGATTGATCATAATGCTAGTCTCCGAGGAATTGGGTAAGAAAGAGATTTCATGGGAACATTTTGTTATTTCTTCTCACCTTAAGTTTGATCTAGCATCTACTCCTCAATCATATAATGCAAGTCCTTTATCACCCAACAGTGTTGTTAAAGAAGGGACCTCAGAGGAAGAGAAAGGGAAGAGGTTGGTTGTGGAGCCCATTATCTTCCCGATTTAGAGGTCTTATTTCAGTCAGGCTATGCCCCAAGTATTTACCCCCTAGAAGCATGTACACTCTTCCATGTAGGGGAGGGCAGAGGGGGTACCTCCTCCTCAAGGTCCGGGGGCTATCCCCCGGTTGGGGTATCTGGGGCGCGGGCCTCATCGGGTTCTGCCTAAGCCCCCCAAAGAAAAAAATTTCCTTATAAAAGTATATTGTAATTTCATTGTAACTGATCGCTCATTATAAGGTCGCTGGATCTAACAATAGAGATTATGTTAGGGTTTTTTCCCCAGAAGGAAACCCTTTAAGTGAGGGAAATGCACAAAGCGGCTATGTAGGTTGGTGAATATTGTATCTAAGAGAGGAGACCGTGAGAGAAAGAAGAGGAAGTTGCTAAATGTGTTTGCCAGGTTGCATCCCTTCATTTTATCGGGATAATAATAAATAAAGGACCCAACAATTTCTTTGGTGAACGTAGCCCACAATGTATTGGGTGAACCACGTATATACGTGTATCTTCTATGTTTTGTTTCCACATTTGTTTCATTTTATTGCTCCACGGTCCCTGCTTTTCTAACAACCGTATCAGAGTGCAAGGTAACCTCACAGAAAAGAGGGTTCATGGTTCGAGCGGGAGAAATGTCTAAGATGGAAAGTTTAGGGCTCTAGAAATCTCTAACGACCAAAACTACCGCCATGGAAGCATTTAATAAGGAAGAGATTATTTATATCGGGTTGACTCTATTCCTACCATCGAGAAAATAAGTCAGTGGCTATGAAGGGACTAAGAATGGGAGATTCTTTACATAAAGGCACTAGGAATAATACAAATGAGCCCTAGCCGATGGCTTCTCAATATCTCGAAAGAAAATACAACGAGGGGTTTGATGGATGCGTTGGACAAATTGTATGAAAAACCCAATAAGGTATTTCTAATGAAGAGATTATTTAATATGAATATGCCTGAAGGTGGGTCTATGGTGCATTTCATTTAAATGAATTTAATACTTCAAGCCATTAATCAACTAAGTTCCAGAAAAGTGGACTTTGATGATGAGGTTAGCTCTTTCTAATCTTGTGCTCATTTCCAAAGCTAGAATGGCTTGGTCATGGTCGTAAGTAAATCTGTCTCTGGTTAAAATACTTTTAAATTCTGATGATGTTAGCAGGGCATCCTTAGTGAGGAAATGCATAACAAGAGACGTGAGACCGTAACAAGAACATGGAGAAATCGTGGAAATATCAAAGGATAGGAGGAAAGGGCTCAAGGAACCGGTGGGAATTTAGGAAGGGAAGATCCAAATACCTTGGAAAGCATAGAGTACCGGAATTGAGGAAAGAAAGGACATCTAAAGAAAGACTCAGAGCTCCAAAGAAACAAAGAGATGGACAAAGATGAGAGAAATCGTGAAGCAAATGTAATGTGTGATGTGTTACAAGATGCTTTGATTCTTTCCGTAGATAATATTTCTCAATCTTTGGTAGTAGATTCAAGTGCTCTTACTTCATGCCACACCCCAGGAAACATTTTCTAGATTATGTTCAAGGTGATTATGACAAGTTCATTTGGGTGATGATGCACCATGCAAAATTGTTGGAATGGGAAAGGTAAAAATAAAGCAACGCATCGGAAACCAATGGTTGTTGAAAGAGGTAATACATATCTCCGCATTTAAGGAAAATCTAATTTCAACATCGCGGGCTATAAGTGAAGGTTGTGCTATCCATATTTCATGTGAGATAAGACGGAAGGTCATCAAAGGATCATTGGTGATAGCGAAAGGAGCATTGCTGTGGGTACGTTGTATTTATGTACCGGTAATAATTGACTCTTCTATATCTTTAGCTTCTACAGGAGTGGATACAGCACTGTGGCATCATAGGCTGGGACACATGAGTGAGAAGGGTATGTGGATACTTCACAAAAGAAATTTGCTGCTAGATCTTAAACAAATTGATTTGGACTTCTGTGAGCATTGTGTTTATGGAAAACAAAAGAGAGTCAGATTTCTCAGAGTCAGAAAAGAAAAGAAGAATGAAAGGTTAGAGCTTGTGAATACAGATGTATGGGGACCAACTCAGGTATCATCTCTTGGTGGCGTTCTGTAGAGCCCCTTTTCTGGCTACTAAGGCTTAATTGTTCTTAAAAGGAAACTTTAACACCACTCTATAATAATAATAATAATAATCCATTTTTAAGGTCACGGCCAAGCCAGCACACCAAATTGGTGTATGAGACCCCCTTGTTTGTGGGACAAGGGACCCCCTCTGCCCAGCGATTTGAATGGTAAAGTCTATGAAGGTATACATACCCTACCCCCTTCTGGATTTGAACCTGTGACCTCTTAAGAGGAAACACATGTTCTTAACCATTAGGCCCACTCAGGCTGTATATGGGCAAGCCACACCAAATTGGTGTATGAGACTCCCTTGTTTGTGAGAGAAGGAACCCCTTTTCGCCCAATGATTTTACTAGTAAAGTGTACAAAGGTATACATACCCTACCCCCCTCTGGATTTGAACTTGTGACCTATTAAGAGGAAACACATGTTCTTAACCATTAGGCCCACTCAGATTGTATAACTCATACAGGTATTATAATCCCATTCATTTAAACAAATAAACACCTTCCACATAGAGTATTCATATGAGTTACTGCCATAATTAACAATCAATAGCATTTCATACTAATTCATATACACAATGGAAATCATGATAACATAAGCAGTAGATTCATGCAAAAACATGATTAAAACATAAACAGATACTTATCTTTTAATAGTGGTAGAATCCACCAACCAAGTGCAGGCCTTCCACGAACCTCCTAGCCTTAGACCACACTACTCATCAGCCCAGCAGTGGGTCACCCCCAAGCTGGGAATAAGCTCCACCCCAAGACAAGGAATCCTAGGCTAGGCTGAGGTTACAGGGAAAACAACACACAACCACAAGGAAGGGATTCTCTCCAAGGAACCTCCCACGCTCACCACCCATAGACCCTCATTCCCCACATGCTTGTTCCACCCTAGGAGTATACACCTTCTCTGTCACCTGGACAATCCTTCAGCTGATATCCTCAATTGCCTTGGGTTACAGGAACAGGTCGGACCGGAAGTCTCTGGGCTCTATGGTAGCTACAAGGTTCCTTCCAAGAGTTCTCTCCTTCCTCTGTGCACTCTCTCATCTGGAGGGAGTCGCTCACAGGTCCAACAACCTGGTCTTCCAACTTCAACCACCTCTCTCACCTAGAGAGAGTGTTGTACAAACTGACCAACAAGCCACATAGGGTCAAACACTACACGTCCACCACAATCCACGAGAATCCAGACACGAACACCTCAGGG
>SNQJ01S0183808.1:15981-34930 GCA_010110895.2 Picea sitchensis | reverse complement strand
ATTTCCAAGTAATGTCTTTGTCTCTAATTTTTTTCACCTGCACAAGTTTATCCCACCACATGGATGCTTTTCCTTTCAGTTGATACATCGCAATTCTTCCTTCTACATGAGAGGAATAATTTTGCAGTTGGAAATATTTCCTCATGCAAAGCAACCATGTTTCGTCATCGTCTTCCTTCTTATGTTCTCCATCAAACATAGGAGGCTTAATCTTTTTCATTTTTCCCTTTAGTTCATCCACTCCAGATCTCTTGTGCTTTCTGGTAGGAAATGGGCTTGAACTACTCTATGCCCTCCTCTTGGAGCAACCTTGGGAGTGATGATAGTGTCTACCAACACTCCTTGATCTTCTTCCCTCAGAAGTCTGGTGACTCCCTGTTTTCTCGAGTCTCTCTCCTTGTCCAACTTCTTTTCTATTCTCTCCAGACTCTTCATCAACTTTAAGTTGAATTCTCCCTATTGTTCCTTAGCTTTCATGAGATTTTTTCTATCTGCTCGGTGAGTTTGGGCATCTTTCTGCAATCGTTCAATGATTTTCATCATATTCCCTTCCTTAGCTATCACTTCTACATGCCCATTGGATTTTGACCCATCAACTCCCAAATGAACATCCATCCATTTAGCTTCGTTCTTTGAACTGGAAGCATTCGGCGTCTCCTCCATTTCTTTGCACTCAGTGGAAACTCTAATCATTTCTGGCACTCATTAAACTTCTACAACACAATGTGAAGACAACCGTAATTTTTCAAGTCATCATTCCTTAACAAATCCCACATCATTCATCGTAATTTTTCAAGTCATCATTCCTTAACAAATCCCACATCATTCATAAACAAAATCCCTTTGCTATATTGTTCAAGAGTCAGACCTCGGGCTTATAACCCTAATTGTAATGTAAGTATAGGTCGGCCCCACCTTAATGTGACTGTACTAATGTAAAAAGATAATTAATCTCGTTAACATCAATTATATTATGAGCAAGTGAGGTCGGCCATGCTGTGCCAATAGACACTTCTATTGGATAGGTTTAGTCTAATATAAGAAGGTAAATTCCCATCGAGGAAATATATCTTTCATGTGAGTTTGGAAATTTCAGCAGCACACTCTTTCCTGGGAAAGTGTGCACCTCTCTTTGGGTGCTAGTCTTATATGGTTTAAGAACCCCTTGTGTGCTAGTTTTCTTTGTGGTGAAGGTATTTCTATTGAATAATATATCAAAGTATTTGGATAGGTTTTATTCCCTTTGTTGAAAAGGGTTTCGTGGATACTTCTTGTGTTATTGTGCATGGTGCTTCTTCTTGTGATCTTGGTTGTCAGTGAACTTTTAATGGTTATGGTGGTTAAATGTTAAAAAATGGAATGAACTTCATGCTTGACCTTTACTATTGAAAAATCAACATCTGAAGCCACAGCATTCCCCTGGGAGGAAAAAAAGGAAGATCCAGGAGTGGTAGCAAGCATCATCACTCTCAAAGACATTCCAAAAGGAGAGCATTAATAGCAACCTGGCCATCGTGATGTCAGGAAGCATCATAAGAATTTTGGGGTGGTAGAATTTTGAGGAGAAATGAATAATATCAAACCTCCTACTTTTGATGGAGAGCACAAGAAATATGAATATGTTGAGACATGGTTGTTAGCATGAAAAAATATTTCCAACTTCACAATTAGTCTTCTCATGCAGAAGGAATTGTTATTTATCTTCCTAAAGGAAAAGCATCCATGGTGGGAATAGTCAGGCAAGTGCATCACATTAGAGAGAATAATGTGACTTGGAAGCAATTCAATAAGAATTTTGAGAAGAAATACTTTAACCAAGAGGTATTATGACAAAAGATGAAATAGTTCTTTGAACCCAAACTAGGCAGCATTTTATTTCATTGATGAGTATGATAGAAGGATTTTAGAATTGTTGAAGTATGTCTCCTTCATCAAAGATGAGGACATTAAGATTCAGAGGTATCTGAGTGGGTTTTTATCTTTCATCAGTGATAAAATTCAAGATGATGATCCTAAAACCATGGAGGAAACCATAAGGGGAGAGCTAAGCAAGCTATATGATTAGCATAAAGGAAAGCCTACTTTACAAAGATCTTGGGAAGACAAGAAGAAGTTTAAGATGGAACAGAGGAAGAAGGGGAACAATCCACCCTTCTTCAAAAATAGTTCCCAGGGACAATAAACCCCTAGAGATCCCAAAATGACTGAGACAGTGGGAAAGGCTACAAGGCATAATTCCATTCAATGTTGGGGTTGTAAAGGAGATCATTTCTATAGAGATTGTCCTCAATCGAAAAGACAGAGTGAGATATCTCCACAATGTACAACAAGAAGAAAGAAGTGGAGGACATGGGAAGAATTGTTCCAAAGATCTATGAAGCCCTCGACAACAAGCAAGCAAACTTTCTATTCACACATGATTGAAGTAGAAGGAAATGATCAATAACCATGCCTTTTACTATTCTTTAAAGATTCATGATCTAGTCATAGCTTTATAGATCCTAAGGTAGTGTAAAGATTGCAATTGCCAAGAAGAAAGCACGGGAAATATTGGTTGGTGTAGCTGACTACATGGTCTAAGAGAAAAGTTGTTGAGTTGATTAAAGCATGTCCATTGGACATGAATGGATAAGTACCAAGGCTGATTTTAACATCTTTCCTTTGGGTTCATAGTGGATTGGTTGGACCAACACCATGTCATCTTAGACTATCATAACAAGGCAGCATTTACTTTCTTGAACGAGGAAGGAAACCCAAGAATAGTCCGCTGGAATTTAGGGAAATTATTGTTCAGAGATTCCAGCATCGTAGTTGAAAAGAAGTTTAGCGAAGGGTTGCCAAATAATTGCAACCCATATGGAGGATGCACTAAGGATAAGGTGCCAAATATGGAGGATCATGCGGTCATGAAATATTTTGGGGATGTGTTCAAGGAGATACTAGGATGACCTCCAAAGAGATATTGATTTCTATAAATTTGATGCTTCTCTCGAAAGCGTTCATCTATCTAGGACTCCCCTACTAGATGAGTACACCAGTTGGAAGGACTTGCAAATGCGTTCTTTGAAGAGATTTTGAAGAAGGTATATATGCCCAAGCAACCTAAGGTTCCCCAGTTTTATTCATGAAGAAGGAAGGTACATTGCGGTTATGTATTGACTTCTAATAGCTAAACAAGTACACTATAAAAAATGTATATCATTTCCGCAAGGATTGATGATCTTTATCGCTAAAGGACACAAGGATATTTCTTTTCAAGATTGGATCTTAGGTATGGTTACCGGGTTATGTATGATGAAGACATCAACAAGATTGCCTTCAAAACAATGTATGGCCATTACGAGTTCACAATGGTGACATTTGGGTTGTCAAATGAACCAACTTTTTTCATGTGCTTAATGATTGGTGTGTTTTTCTCGATAATACTTTGATAAGTTTGTCATTGTCTTTTGGATGACATCCTTGTATATTCCAAGTTTAGAAGAAGAACATAATAATCCCTTGAGGATGGTGTTACAAGTAAGGGAGCACTGCCAGGTCAAATTGAACAAGTGCTCATTTTATCAAAACCGGGACCACTATTTGGGGCATATCATATCCAAGAAGGGAGCCAGTAGTGGACCCCAAAAATATTGAATCTATAAAAGGTGGATAGCACCTAAGAATGTGACAAAATTCAGATCCTTCCTGGGTCTAGTTGGATACTATAGAAAATCCATTGAAGGTTTCTCCAAGATTGTTCATCTAACATTTTGCAAAGGAAGGTAAAGTTCTCAAAGGGAGCAAAGTGAAAAGAGATTACGTTAATCGGGCGCGACTTTTAACCAGTGCTCCAATTATGAAAATTGTCGATCCGAATGAAGATTTTTGGTTTGCACAGATGCATCCAAAGATGGATCAGGGAGTCCTTCTAGACGGGTTTATGATATGTTTTGAATCTAGGAAATTTAAAGAGCGCGTGAAAGTCTCTATGCCACTCATGGTTTGGAGTTGGCAGCCATAGCACTTCTTGAAGAAATGGAGGCACTAATTTCATCGGAAAAATATTTGAATTGAGTATAGACCGTAATGGTCTCGAATATTTGTTTGATCAACCAACTTTGAAAGAAGTGAGTATATGGCTAGGAATCCTCTTATGAGTATAACTTTATATCAAGCACATCAAAGGAAAAAGAGAACAAAGTGGTTGATGCACCAGCAGAAAAGTGCACGAATTAAATGCTACAACCATTAACATGTATCAAACCGACCTTAAAAGAAATTTTATGAGGCTAGAAAAAGAAAATTTTATGCGACATGGAGTTAGTAACAAAATTACGCTGAAGGTAAAATGCCAGTATATTGAAGATTATAAATCGGGAAATGATGAAATTATCCTATAAAGGAACAGAATTTATGCAAATTCACCATGAATTTAGGTGTATGATTTTGAAAGAGATGTATAATTTACCTTATGTTGGACACCCAGGATATTAGAAAATAGTTGGAGAAGTCAAAAGCCAATACTATTGGCCATGTATGAAAAAGGAAAACTGGATGAGTACATTGTTAAATGTCCGGAGTGGCAAAAGGTCAAGTCTGAGCATAATACCTGGATTGTTGAAGCCTATCACATTCTTGAATGGAAGTGGGAAGTGGTGTCAATGATTTCATCACCAAATTTTAACAAGCAAGTAGCATGATTATAGCATGATTATATCATGGTGGTAGTGGGCAAGCTTTATTAAATCTTCCTATTTCCTCATTCCAATGAAGATTACCACGTTTGTCTCAATGTTGTTGATATTTATATGAAGGAAGAAGCACACCTCACATGACATACACAAGACAATTATGTCTGACAAATACCCAAAGTTCAATTCCTCAAAGTTATGGAATGAATTATTTAAAGGGTTCAAAACAAATCCTAACTTTAGTACAACTTATCATCCCTAACTGGATGGGTGAATAGAAAGGGTGAACCAACTAAAAGAGGATATGCTAAGGATGTAATGTATTGGACAAACCATCAAAGTGGGAGGATTACTTACACTTGGTAGAATTTTCCAACAACAATGGGTACCAAGCATCTCCGAAGATGAGCCCATTTGAGGAAAAAAGTGCAACACACTAGTAAACCAAGATAACCCAACAGACAGAGCAATCATTGAGACAGATTTGTTAAAGGAAATGGAAGAGAAGATGTCAAAGATTGCTGTAATTTAAAGGTCATTTCTCAAGACAGAAGAAAATATACGCTAATAAGGGAAGAATTCACAGAGAATTATGTAATGGAGATCATGTGTTTCTGAAGTGAAGGCTAATAGAAGTTCCTTGAAGTTAGGAAACTGCTCTCAAGTTGGAAGCTCATTATTGTGGGCCATTTGAAATCCTAGGAAAGATTGGCCATGGGCTTATATGCTTGCATTACTGCATCTATGACCATTCATAATGTATTCCCATGTATCATTTCTTAAGAAAATATATACCTAGTGCTAATCATATTATTGATTGGAATGTGATTCAGATGGGAGCAAGAAGGCACTCTTTCAAGTGCATTTGGTGCACGATATGGACCAGAAAATCAAGGCAAAATTGAATTGAGCCATCATTATCAGGAAGGGTCCAATGGACCTGGTATGCCACTTAAGAGAATGAAGAGGCCATGCAGTATCAATACCTGCATGTTTTTGAATATTTTTGAGAATATTGTTGTAATATAAAATGATGCAATCAGGATAGTGCATGTAAATATGAGGGGATTGTACAACCCAATGAGCCCCTCACGAATTGTAATGAGGTTTTATAGGTTGGTGAGACAAGTGTTTATAATTTGGGAGGTTTATGTGTTTATAGGCTAGAGAGCCTGGATGTTGAAGGCCAAAGAGCATGATTTTGTATATGTAAATACTCACATCAATATAACAATTACATCACAAGTGTAGACCAATTCACAAGGAAAGAGTTATTGGGGACTAAGCCCCACTAGGTCAGTAAGGGAGGGGGTATATGAGACTGGGAAAAAGGGATAATCTTAAGAGCTCAAACCCAAGAGAATAATATATATATTTATTTTCTCCAAAGGATGTGATGAGGATATCAATTTATCGTAATTTTTCTTGGAAAGGAGATGAATCCCAAGTGGAGGGACTCGCGGGTTCCAAGAGATCCATGTGTCAATCAAGGCGCATGTAGATAAAAGTGAGGAAAATCATTGTTTGGGGGGTTGTGTAAATTTTTGAACCTGGACATAATAGATCTAGAGAAACAATAATACACACATTTGCAAGGAGAATTGGAAGAGTAATTAAGAAGGAGAGAAAGAATGAAAGAATTTTCTGCCAATCATATGAATACGGAATAATTTACACATGACATTACCGATAACTCAATGAGTGCACAATGGAGGAGAACCAATGCACCATAGTGGTATCTAGAGTGATTTGACACACACCAACAGAAGCACGATGAACTTCCACCAGTCTAGTCTCTCGAAGCGTGAGGGAATTGCCACCTAGTTGAGTTAACTAGTCAAATTATCTTCGCTAACTTATCAATAGAGAGAGCGAGGAGTTAAATCAGGAATCAAGGGTAATGTTCCAAAGATGGTGATGATACCAAGGCAAGGTCAAATTTTCATAGTGATGATCCCAATACAAAGGTGACAAAACTAATGCAGCATCTAAACTCAACTCAACTAGCTTCAACCTGCAGTCAATCAGCAATATTCTCCAAGGGAATATTCTCCCCTAAAATATAGGATTACTGATAATGACTAATTATGACTAATAAAGTCAAGGGAAAACCTTAGGAAAATAAATCCTAGTGTCCGTGAAGGACTCCAACACTTCTAACATCACTATGGTGAAAATAAAGAATGGGTCCCTAACGAGGCCATGTTAGTACCCAAATACAAAAGATACACCTAAATAAAAGAGGAAACAGGGAAAACCCCCTCAAGGCAATAATTTATGTAAAAAGAAGAACTATAGTCTCTAGGCAACTTATGTCCTTCACTCCAAGATGACTTCACAAAGAATGGAAATTCTACTCAATGAAGGTATTGGCGAATATGTTCATCGCTTGTTCTATTGGAAAGACAGAAACTATAAGCCCATGATCCCTGTGTATTAAGTCTCTACGTAGTGCATGTGATCTCTCAATGTGCTTCATCATCCGCTTCCTCCCGAACTGGATCTCTTATGATCTTTAGAGTTCTCTTGTTGTCACACTAGATGATGATCTACCGATGAAACTGAATTCCCAACTTAGTGAGAAATGTTGCAGCCACATAGCCCGAATGGTTATGTTAATTACCCATTTGTACTCTGGCTCCTAACAAGATATAGAAATGGAAGATTTATTCTTACTCGACCAATTGTCGATAGGCCCGAACTAATATCGAAAGAGAACATATGTGGACTTATGACTCAAGGTTACCGCCATCCCACCGGTAAATCAAGAAAACCCAACGATATCTAATGTAGAGTCTATTGCATAATGAATCCCAAAGGTGATGGTGCCCTCGCATATCGGCGATACGCCAGATTCTTCCACGTAGCTCATGCAAATTCTCGCGATGAACCTGAAACCGCCAGCCAACTTCATATGAGAGGTATGGTTTGGAATGTGTGAGATACAACAAGCTCCCCACTAGCTGTCTATATAGTGTTCTTTCAACTAATGGAGTCTCCCGCCATCCTCAAGTTTTACTACTGATAGAAAAGGAGTTGGAGAAAACTGTAGTTCATTCGTCATGTGAAATCTCAAGGATAGCCCCGCGGATACTTGGCCTGAGACATTTGATGCCTGATGCATCCGAATCGATCTTGAGTACAATGAAGAAGTGTAGTAGACCCATGCCCATCATTAAACCTCGCCATGGATGAATCTTCTTTGGATCACAAAGAAATCATTGAAGTCAAGCAACCTATGATCAACAAATCATCACATACAAAACTAAAAGTAGAAGTGAATCATCTCAACTTAAGCATGTAGACACTCGGGTCTGATTTACAACATACAAAGTTTTGTGAATGTGTAAGAATCCATCTTGGCATACCATGCCCCCAAATCCTACTTGAGGCCATAGTGACCTCTTCTTTCTACCATAAAACCAAAGATGAGTCCTACATAAATCCTTTGGGTTGCTCCATGTAGATCTCCTAAGAGATCACCATGAAGAAATGCATTTCATGTCCATATGATGGACTTCCCATCCCTTTGGTTGTCGCAGAATGGAAAGTGTCAATCATATGGAATCCTTCACCATCGGAGCTAAGGTCTCATCATAAATAATACCATGAACTCGTAAGAAAAGCCTTTTGAAACAAGCATGGCTTTGTATCTACTAATATATCCACCTGTTGCACTCTTGGTCCTATAAACCCATTCAAGATTCTCTGACAAGTTTTCTCCCAGAATGAAGGGGAACTATATCCCAAGTCTCGGGTTCTCAAGGAGGGAGTTGTACTCCTCCCGCATGGCAGATTCCAAAAAGGGATTCCAGCAGACTCACCATAAGATCAGGACCCTGGGCGATTGAAACTGCAAGGAAATATTCTCGGGAAGGAAATGGTTCATGGTAGAAAGTGCAACAGAGTTCTCTAAATCAGATTCTGAGTCCTCCTAGTACTCCAAGTGATCACAACTTAGATCCCTCAGACCTAAGAGTATAATGCCCACTTCGGCCTCGGCCTCGGGTTTCATAATCGTGATTCTGGATGTGCTATGTGACTTCTACATCCGGACTGTGTATTTCAAATCATTTGATTCAATATAAATCTCTGCCCCCAAGGAAGATGACTCATGATGTGCATTCTCATCATCTCGGATATGTGGAAGAATGAAGGTGTTTGCACGCGACTGCTGAGGTGCATGCGACACACTTTCCTCAAATTTGACACTTCTCCTGGCCGATGATTCAGTCCGGAGGAAAGTTCAATAAGTCTATATCCCTTCACATTGTCTGGGTATCCAAAAAAAAATACACTCATTTCTCTCTCGATCAAGTGCCTTCCTCTTTTCAGAGAAAATTCGGGGGCTCATGCACGTGAACCAAAATGCAAAAGTGGGTCACTTCCTGGCTGAGGTCGCTCCAAGCCTCGTAGGGGTTCTTATCCTTGATATATCTATGGGGAGATATGTTTTTGATGTATGTTGCACAATTAAACGCTTCGGCCCATAGTCTCTATGGTAGAGACTTTGCATGCAAAGATGCAAGATGTCATCTCCTTTAGAGATCTATTTTTCCGGGCTTTGGCAACTCTATTTTTCTATGGAGTATAAGGAAATGTGTGTGTTGCAACTAGATCCCTACCTCATGGAGAAGATCATGGATCTCATGATTTACATAATTTCTTTTCTCCATTATCAACTGGAGGACCTTTGATCTTCTTTCTATAAATGCATCTCAAATCCGTGGCTTTGAAGTCTTTGAGGTGTTGAAAGACCTCAGATTTCTTTTTGCCCGAGAAAGTAGATCCATGTAAACTGTGAGAAATAACTCCCAACAAAATGAGAAAAACCTCGCTTTTATTGGATGGATGGATGCTAAAGGACCCATATGGCTCTGCATGGGATCAGATTCTAAATGTGCATCTCTTATATTTCCTATTTTGAATTTATCTTTAGGGTGTTTTTCGAGAACACATTTCTCACATACTCCCTTGGAGAAATGGATTTCTAGTAGAACATCAACCAATATTTTATTTCTGTTGTTGCATGCATAAAATTCAAATGTCCAAACCCTTGACTTATATCCTATTACTTTCATTAGCATGAGTAAGTTGTAAAGAAAAATCAAGTTCAATGAATTTAGAATTGTCTTTCATGAAATTAGGATCTTTCCTGCTTCTTCTTTGCACCCTTGGTTATGCGATCTCCAAGGTTGTTTTCTTAAGCATTTAAGACATCAGATCTATTTGTTTTTTTCATGCATGTGGATTCCTGGCACGGAACTTTGTAGACAATATGTGACAATTTATCCCTTTCTTCCTTTCCCCTTTGTATCCTGGAGTACTCATGAAGTGGCTTCTGCATTCCTTCCTTCTTTGATGTGCATGAGTTTTCCATTTATCTTCTATCTCTTTAGATTCCTGATTGCTGCCATCTTGGATAGTGAGTGCATGCACCTTTGGGGCTTTTATTTTTCCCATGTTGATAAGATTGGTTTTCTCTTGTGTCAGGTATTTTATAAAGTCCTCAAGAGAAGGCACCTTCAGGGTGGCTCGGAGGTGGAATCATGGGTGAATGGAATGGATACTAATATAATTTGGGGACTAAGCTTGAAAGAGAATGGTAGAACCATTTGTTCTCCTCCTTCGATTTATCAACATTTTTATCTTGGAGCTAAGTGACAAGAAATCCTTGACTTTTAAAGAAATCTTGATATTGCTCTAGAAGATTTTTTGGGATCCAATGTGAGTGTAGCCCCACCAGATCATGTCCCCTTTATATCACTCTGCTGTTTCCAAATATCCTCCAAGGTGGTCCAGCTCATTGGGAGTCTTACAGAAGATATGTGAAAGGAGATCTGGAGAAATAAGACTACAAATTGTTTCTGAGTCCCTCATCCATGCGATTTAAGTACTTGATTTTTTCTATGGATGATGTCAACTCTATATCTCAAGATTCTCATAATGATGTCGGTTCTATATCTGCATTCAAGGTTAACCTATACAACCCTATGGTTCGGATATGTATGGTTATTTTCTCCTTCCATGAAAAATAGTTGTAAGGTGTAAGAATGAATTATTTTTGGAAATCCATCTTTCCGTTGTCTTAAATCTTTTGTACCTGCAAAAATTTTGGTGTAGCTTTCTCTTAGCAGTCTGTTGTCTCTGATACCATGTAAATGTGTTGAAATTGCACATAATAGATCTAGCTAAACAATAATACACACATTTTCATAGAGAATTGGAGAAAGAAGAAGAAGGAGAGAAAGAATGAAATAATTCTCATTAATTGTTATGAATAATGAGTAATTTACACATGATATACTCGGTATAACTCAGTGAGTGCACATTGAGGGAGAACCAATGTGCCATAGTGGTGGTCTAGAGTGATCTGGACACACACCAGTAGTTATGGGAGTGAATTTCCACCTAGTCTAGTCTCTCAGGAAGTTACGGGAGTGAAATGCCACCTAGTTGAGTTAACTAGTCAACTAGTCTTCAGTTAACTGATTGAACGGAGAGTAGTGAGGAGTTAACTCAGGGAATCAAGGGTAATGCGCCAGTATGGTGATGATACCAAGGCAATTTTGAATTATCATGGTGATGATCTCAATGTTGCATGGTGACAAAACCAATGCAGCATCTAAACTCAACTCAACTGGTCAAACTGAAGTGTCAACTGAATATTCTCTAGGTGGAATATTCTCCCATAAAATATAGGAGACTAGATAATGACTAATTATGACTAATAAAAAAGGAAAAACCTTAGGAAACAAATCCTAGGTGTGTGTGAAGTAACTCCAACAGGTTGGTCAAGGATTTTTTTTCCATCTTTTCCATCCACGCAACCAGAGAGGGGGCACGCAGATAACCTTCCCCTCCATTATTGGCCATGTTCATGAACGTGTTGAGGGATATGAGATCCCTTTAACTCAACAGTAGGAACCAAACCCACCTAAGAGGCCCAATTACACTCGTAAGCATTTGATGAGTGGTAAGGTTCTCTGGATTCTCGATCTGGTTGGGTGTATCGGTGGGCTTTAATTGTGACTGACAAATGTGTATTTTTTGTTAATCCTCCTCCTCAGGCTAGGCAGTTCTCTTTTTTGGTTCTTTTTCTAATGTTAAAACAAAAGGAAGATAAAAATCTAAACTAGATGACAAATAGAAGTTGACTATGTGTTTTTGGGGGGGAGGCTAGTTTTAGGATAACCTTTACCCTAGCATGAAAATGAAGAATATCTAAACAACTTCAAACTAGCATTAATACCATTTTAATTAGTGTACATTCAACATCATCTGAGATAACAGTTAAAGAAAATAAACATACATGTGATAAGAAGTTAGTGCAAGAAGAGTAATTTCCAATACTCTATTATCAATCACAACTTAACACAATTGATTTCTAGTCACCAATTAGAATAAAAGAATTGTTACAGCATCATAAGATAACTTTAAATACTGGTACAACAACTCTTACTCGACAAAGAAACAAATATCGGATCCAAAGACAAAGATAATCCTCCTCGTTCTAAACACATTCACGCCTTAGATGATAGAAGTGTATTTGGTTCTAAACAGAACTTCTTAATTAAAATAAACTTGCACAAAAATAGTTCTATTACCAAATTTCAGAAAGTCTCTCTCCAAAACCATCGACCCTCAACACGAGGTCAGACTTCCTATTTATAAAGAATCACTAAGCTAAAAATCACTAATAAAATTCGTGCTAAGTGAAACAAAATGACACATGGAAGATTTTATCTCTTTGTTCTCCTAAGATCATCTAATCCTTTCACTACAGTGCATTATTTCTATCATATTCTGACCACTGGAAGAAGAGGTCTTCACATGTGTTTGCATATGGGAACCTATGTTGATCCATCGGGGCGGAGAGGACTTCCTTTATATCTACTTCCTTCTTCTTTTACTTCATCAATTTGACACTTAATCATTGTAAGATTGCCATAGCTTTGATTGAGGGTTCAATGAACTTCCCCGCTAGACCTGGGATCATGTTTGAAGTCTGTGAAATATCTTTTTTCCATGCCAAGTCTTTCTCTTCAGGATGTTTAAAAATATCTTGTAAGTCAGTAAAATCCTCTAGTGGATCAAACTCTGGAAAATTAATGCCCTTCATTTCCAGGTTGATTTTCTCCCATCTTTTCTCGCATTCTGCCCACCTTTCTTGGATTTTTTGTTGAGGCTCTTGGAACATGGACACCCAGTAATCGGTTGTTATTTGTATTCAAGCGATGCTACTATCCATCAACACTCGGATACCATGCTCCTCTAAATCATGACCCTTATGTATTTCACTTATCTAGTCGATTCGTTCTAAGGCCTGTTGTGACTTTTTGAACCACCATTGCATATATTTGTAGGTATCCATCCCCATTAAATATCTTCTTGAAGATCGGCTATTCGAGTGGTGAAGAGGTCTCTTTCTCTTCTGAATTTCCCATACATTTCTCGGAAATCGCTCTTTAAGAGTACCACCACCTGTGTCGAGTTCTGTTAGTACTCGGCCTGATGACGAAGATGGTCCAATTCATTTCTCATCACGGCTACCTCCTCTTCATCCTTATTTTCTCTGTCAAGTGTGGCATCCGTTATGGCCATTCCAACTCCAATGAGTTCGGTCATCTTAGCATGTTATGTATCAAATAGTGCTTATTTTGTGGTAATGAACATAGTGTTATCCAAGGTGAGTTTTATTTTATTGACCTTCCTTTTCATCACAGATTTTCTCTTCTTTTCATAAGAAATGGCATGCACATCGGTGATTTCATCTACAGGCTCTAGAATCTGTTGATATCCCTAGGACAATGTATTTCCCAGGATTCTTGGTGTGTAGAGATGCTCTATGGTTTCTTCCCGTGTTGGTTCTTGTTTTGTTTCATGGTAGGGTCCACTCAACTCCTTGGCAGGGGAGTTTCTTGGATGCTTTGTAGACCGGTCATCCTGCCTTGTTTCAATGATCAGTTGTGTTTTCACTCTATATGAGGGAGTAGGTGGAAGCTCAGTACAGATTGAAATTTCAGTTGGTGGGGTGCCAATTTTTGGTAGCTTCATTGTTACTCCTTGTACACCCATGTCCATGTAATATTTGGAGCTTGCACCTTGTTCTTGAGTCTCTCATGTCATCTGTGTTTCCAGTGAATTGAGCAATTCAACATCAGTAGTGATTCTGGCATCCTGGTTTCCCTCTCGAGATTTTGGTACAATTTCATCGGGAGCCAGAGCAGATAATTCGCCTAGGCTTTCCTCCTAGGTGATTACAACTAGAGATGTGTGTGAAACCTCTGAGCTTTCATCGTCATCATATATAGTGATTAGGTCCACAAGAACGATTGGCACCCCTGTCCCACTTGATACTCGTGTTGGCCTTTGTTGCACTGCAACTCTTATCAGGGATCTCACCTAGAAGTTTCTTCTCGATTGGAAATTTATGTTGGTATATTGGCACTTGAGCCATTTGGCTCTACCTCCTGGTCATTGGTGTTAATCAAGGTAATCCTCAGCGGTTCAATCAAAGGGTTAAGTGGGAGATCTTGTTCTTCCCTTTCTATGGCTCTTTGGGCTTCTTCCAGTAATAGCATCCCCCTCCTTCATGCCTATGTTGCTTCTATTGTTCTTCTTTCATCTCTTCCACTAAGATTTTCTTGAGTTGTCTACTCTATTGTCTCAACCTGCTCATCCAGAGACATCTCTTTGAACTTAGTCATATTCG
Organism: Picea sitchensis; assembly: GCA_010110895.2. Taxonomy (NCBI): domain Eukaryota; kingdom Viridiplantae; phylum Streptophyta; class Pinopsida; order Pinales; family Pinaceae; genus Picea; species Picea sitchensis. Next base: position 20,542 of record SNQJ01S0183808.1, on the reverse strand, counting down.
GGTGGGACCATCTTTGTAGTACTTCCTCCCAATCCTGGGCACCTTTAGTGAAGATTGTGTCTTCAAAATTTTCATGAGCATACGAACAATAAGAGGATAATTGTGTCACGTGCAGGGGAAATAATCCCTTGGGATCATTCTTGTGAAGGTGACTTGTATGAAACCGGTACTCAAGTTGATTCAACCCCTCCTGTTTCACATGTGCAGTGTCTCTGACCATGTAAAATCCTATGTGGAAACCATAGGGAATAAAATCTCTCTTCTTGTCTTTAACCAGGGAGGCATTGTAGCCTTGCAAGATGGTATGGTAGCAGATTTCCCCCAAAATGAGGTGATATGGTACATGAAAAATGAGAAGGTGGGGTGCATTGGTAGCTCCAAACACTCTAATATAAGTGCCAATTTCTTCGAAGTACCAGTGGCCAACTTTTTCTATCATCTTTTTTGTCGCCACCGAAAGCCAAGGGAACTTTTTTCTAAAGACGAGGAAGTAAACCTTGGCTAGGATATCATCGCATATTAAATCATATGATCTCTTGTATATATTTTCCCAAAATATGCTGAAATAGACATCTACAGGTAATTCGAAATATGCCAGCTCAAATTCATACCTGCAAAAATGTTCCTTGCGCAAATTACATCCAACAAGTAGGATGTCATGTAGAAGGTCAGAACCTCTCCTTCCTTAGGTGTCTGAGCATGTGAAATATTTATAATGATATGCTTGGAGATAATGGCTCCCCAATTGAAGTTTCTCCCCAAAATTGACATGGTGTATGCTAAGTTTTAACACCCATGTTTCGCCCAACTTGTAATTAACCATAAAATACGATTACCATGTTAAGGCATGTGGACAATGTAAATGTATTATTGTTAAACTACCCATAACTGACTATTGCGGGGTGAAGCCTTGAAGTACGAGCCATGATATCTCTAGAGGAAAGAAATCAGTAAATAAATAAAGGACCAGTGGTTCAATCATCAACCACCCCCATGAATGGAAGCATGGTCTAGCTAAAGGATGTCATCTCGAAGTACCACAGAGACCTGCAGACCCAATCTTCCTTCTGACAGAAGGAACAAAACAGGTCGGAAACCTTCCAAAGGAGGGAAGGTAAGATACATACAGAGATAGCAAGAGAGGAGAGAGGGGATGAGAGCACAATATCGTAAATGAGGTGTGAACCCAAAAAGTAAGTGCCGAGAACATAGCCTGAAGGACCCACACGCGAGCTTGATGTTGAGGAATCATCCGATAAACCTCACAGGGTCGCTTTGACAGAGAGAGTTTCTCTAAGAGATGGCGGAAATTCCCTAGTGATATCATAGGCTTGGAATGGGGGTGGCCAAAGTGATAAGAATGAATGCCTCTGAGCCTATGGTTGGGTGGAAAGGCACACACCCATAGTTAGTTGGTTGGATGCAACATGTAATAGAAAAGTATTCGCATACACTGTGAAATTAAGTTGTAATTATGTAATGAAATGGGATATAATGTGAAGGACCCAGGGCGGTGTATGTTTGCTTAATGATTATACTGTATCTATTTATTCTTGTTTAAATTGTGTATTTAAGAAAGTATGGATTGGACATGTTTTGTATTCATAAATGTGTGTGCCCTGTGGTGGCTTAAGCTAGATCCACGAACTGTGAGTTCGTCGACCTTGGGCACAGTTTCACGTACACATATCGACACTCCTAGTCGTTCTGAGTCCCTTGGAGGAGGGATTATGTTAAAGCTCAGGAGATATAGTGCACGTATACAAAGGCTCTCTACGAGGTAGGCAAAGACCGAGAACCAATTAATTTATAGAGTTGACGAATGAGCATAAGGGGTGTGCGGAAAGATTCTTCCAAGCGTTAAGTTCAAGAGAAAGAGCACAAAGCTCTTAAGCCTTTCAAAGGTAAAAAAATCTTAGGAAGAGTAGCGAGGCTGAAGTATCGGAAGGGAAGGTTCCCTTGTTTGGAAAACGAACAGATGAAATTTATTCGGAAGAAGCCATGGTCTGTTGTGACCGTTGAATATGGGAAAGAGCATGGGAGTTAACCCTTGGAGTCATTCGAACTTCACAAGTTCAGTGAACTAAGAAAGTTTGTCATGTTGAAATAATGTAACTGAAAAGTGTATTCTTATTATTATTTCATATATTATTCATTGGATTAATCCCCATTGTGGATTGATCATGTTGGCTATTGTAAAAGGACCAAATCCCCTTTTGTGGATTGGTCATAATGTAATTGTAAAAGGAAAAAGAAGAAGTTGGCCCCAGAATATATCAAAGAGGCCCCAAAATATAATAAATGTGGTTATAACAACCCAAATTAAGAAGTTGGCCCTGCCAATGAAGAGACACTTCACATATGCCAGATTAGTATAAATAAGGAGGCTAGCCCCTCACTTAGATACACCTCACTTGTTCATTTTGAGAGACAAGTTTCGAAGGTGCAATTGGAGAAGAGAGAGAGAGAGAGAGGCGCATATTTAGAAGATGACTTTTTGTATTAGCTTGAGTTATCTCTTGGCATTGTATTGTCTATCTTAATAAGGAAGTTTTGTTGGGTTTTCTTCCCCTAGAGGGTTTCCCAGGATAAATTTTGCGTCTCTTGTGATTGTGTATTTCTCAATGATCTTGTATTATGCTATTGTTATCTATTGAAATGAAAAGAACTATAATAATGGATTAAACATTAACATGGTATCAGAGCTAAGCTAAAGAGAGCATCTTTCATAGGCGAAAAGTGAAAAACGTCACTGTTGTCATACATGCAAATTAGGGTTTTTTGTTGGTGAGGTATTTCAGCCCTAAAACCATCTAGAAAAGTGTGCCCTCTGTCAAGGATCATTTTGGCACCTTCAGCGCATCTTTTCAGTGGCTAGATCTCCCAAAAAGTGAAACCCTAGTTTCACAAAGTACCAGAAGTACCAGAGTACCAGAGTACCAAAAGTACAAGAAAACCAGAAGCACCAATCCAGAAATCCATAGATCAAGTTTGGGGGGTTAAAAGTTGGATTTTCATAAATCTAACTGCACCAGCTTACTCGCCTCAGCTCAGCGCATCTATCCTCTAGATCAGAATTTCAAATTTTGAAGTTTGAAAAATTAGGGTTTCCTCATAAAACCCTAATTTGTAGTTGCAGTTGAAGTCTTAGAACTAGTTGCAGTTGCAGTCTTAGAACCAGTTGCAGTTGTAGTATTAGTTGTAGTTGCATCCGTAGTACCAATTGCAAACACACTTGAAGTTTTTAAAAGTTGGTAATGATTACCGTTGCTACCAGATGGTGCCACTACCTGCAAATGCCTCAGAGGTATGTACTCACATATGTTTAAATGGTTAAACTTTAAAGAGTATTTGCAGGAGAAGGGATCTCTTGCCATAGATCCAGAAGGATCTCAAGATCCAACATATTTAGAGGAATGATGCAACCCAAGTGTGATTATTTTGATATGCATTTATTTGTTATGACATTATTTTGATTAGTGTTACATGTTGTAGCTATGACCATCATTATAACCTTCGATCAAAATATGATTCAAGGTATTAGATGGATTAAAAGTTGATATCATGGAACTTATCCTCTAACCCAACCTTTTGTCAAGATAGTGTATTGTCTTAGTACAGAAGACAAGTTGAAGAAATCACTCGTCATCTTGAGTGAAGAGGACTCGGAAGAAAAGCAAGCACTCATTCTTGAGGACAAGGCTCCAGGTTTGATTAATCAAGTTAATAAGATTCAAAGGTACACATGACAAGTTGATGACTAAAGTTGAGATAGAAGTCTTTGTAACGTATCTTACTTGATATCATGTGAGAATATAGAGGTAAATGCTTAACGTAATCATTTGTCTAATACAACTAACACCTCCTCTAGAAAGAATCTCGTGTGTTAGTTCCAGGTTTCCATGTCTGATCACAACACTATGAGAGTGTTGACCTCATTTTGTATTGTATTCCTTACCTTTAATCTTTTCTTCAGACAAATTACAAGTGATAGCTCTAAAGGAGTTGTTGTGATGATTGTTCATGCTATTGCTTTATATTATCAAAAGGATATTATTATTGCTTGTTGTTTTGTTGACCTTGCTCCAGGTCACAGGTAATAACCCTGAGGAAGCTATAGTGAAGATTGCATAAGGAAACGTGCTAAAGGAGAGACCATAAATGAAGAAATCGTCATTGGAAAAGAAGAAGATGTCTTGCATAAGCTAAAGGGTCACTTAGAAGTTGCCATGACCCATGCCATTGAGAATCCGTGTGAACTTTGGCATAGAAGACTAGCTCACATTAACTACAAGGCGCTACCATACATATGCAAAGTGGTCACAGTTTTACCAGAACTAAAGGTTGACCATGAAGGTGTATGCAATGGATGTGCACAAGGGAAGAACATCAAGAACCCTTTTCCGAAGAGAGATAGCAAAGCAGAAGGAGTCCTAGAAATCATTCATTCATATGTGTGTGGCCCAATTCCATTGTCCTCCATTAGTGGGTATGTATATTATGTATCATTTATTGATGATTATTCTAGTAAGACCTGGTTGTATCTCTTGAAATCTAAAGA